>BQNB010086043.1:0-27290 GCA_026074375.1 Tanacetum coccineum | reverse complement strand
TAGTAATGAATAAGTGTTTTATGACGTGAGGAGGTGTGCCTCTTCCATTCTAGTGTTTTGTGTTGTGTTGTATGTCCAGGATTGCCAGGATTTTGAAGCCTCTCGTGCTCATGGTTTTGTTCTTCGTTCACTCGAGCTTCACATCCTCAGCTTCATTACGGGAATCCAATATCCAAATCTAATCAACTAAGGTTTATCTTTTGGCATACTTAATAAATGGCCTTAGACTTACGTAGAGACCCTTCTTAAAAACATTGAGGACAATGTTCAGTTATAGTATGGGGGGATCTATCGATTTGATTGTGCATGTAGTCGTTTTTTTACGTAATCCTGTTTTTACCACCAAAATACCAAAAAAATGAAAAAATTTAAAAAATTTAAAAAATTTCAAAAATAAAATAAGTGTTTTGTCATAATTTTGACTTGCTTGCTGGGTAGAATAAGAATAAATTTTGACTCGATCGAGCATATTGCGCTCTAGCTTGTCCCTTAACTTTTAGACTAAACATTCGCGGATCTTTTTATTAAAGATCTTAAATTTGCGAAGAACGAAAAATGATAGAGTTAATTATGAGTTAGATGCTAAACAAGGATTAGTTGGAAATATTAAGAGCTCATAAGTGTAGTTTGTGGCTTTTTCTCCTATAAGCTCCTAAACCGGACTAATAATACGTGCTCTTTTTGAAAATTAAACTTAAATCAACAATTTTTGAAGTATGGATGATATCAATAATTTTAGTTCAAATTTATACTTAAATTTTCTAAAAAGAAATTTTCTCTATATCTTGGTAATATAAAGTAAAAAAAATGAAAAAAATAAGTAATAATTATAAACTGTGGGCTAATAAAAGTTTACTGCATCTTGCCGGCTCACAACCGATGTTGCAGTCTTCTAAATAAGGCACATAGTAATTATCCGAGACTGATAAAAGTTTGCTGCATCTTGCCGGCTCACAACCGATGTTGCAGCCTTCTAAAAGGTCGAGGATTTCCTTAGTTTAAAGGATGTGTAATTATATTAAGTGTAATAAATGTGATTTAATAAATATAGGGAAAATCTCTTTTTCTTAAATTTAAATATGCTTTTGAACTAAGACTATTTCGTTTTAAGTTGTGATTTTATGTATATACGGGAAATCCAAGGGTTTTGAAACCGAAGGTCCGTGAGTCCCGATACTAGTCTCTGTGGGGTGTCAAAAGCCTGGTCACTTAGCCGCAAGGTTGGGATGTGCCGAGACGAAAGTCGCTACATGGGATGATCTCGCCTTCAAACTCATTTCTTTTGGGTGGAACGTGAAGCATAGAAATTTTGCAAAACGTTTGATCTATGATTGAAATTCGAAATAAGCACATTCACCTAAGATATAATAATTGTCGGGAGCGAAAAATTTCACAAGGTACAAGTATGAGTAGTGTTAGCATCTTAGCTTGTATTTAACGGTGATTTCGTTTTTAAGCTTGGTTTGGGATAAGTGAAAAATCGGGGACGATGAATTTATCCTTTTGGGCATTTTAGGATTGAAATGCATCTTATTCCGTAACCCTAAAGTTATAAAAATAACGAATGTCAAACGTTCTAGCTAGTTGCTTAAAAAGAAAAGTACAAAAAATGAGAAAAAGGAAAAATACAAAAATATGTGTGGTAATAATGGTCAAACGGGGCTTTTCAAAACTGATGATTCTTTAATTCCCCTCAATGAACACTTAGCTACTTTTCGAGGTAATTATTCAAGGGGGATTGAGATTCTTGGTTTTCTTAAGTTTTTACATATGGCATTGCGTGAGGACATGACAATATCTTAGTATGGGGGATTTTGGTATGTGCTTAATTACACATACCTTTTACCTATAAAAACGAGCCTAAAATGACCAAAATATATCAAAAATGCATTGTATTTGTGTGTTTTGTGATTTATGATTGTGCAGGTAAAGGATATTCACTAAAGGACAAAAATCAAGCCAAAAGAACAAAACCGAGCACGGGAATGGAAAAGCGTTAGTATGGGGGATTTTGGTATGTGTTTAATTACACATACTTTTTACCTATAAAAACGAACCTAAATGACCAAAAACGGACATAAAATGCATAATATATGCTTGTTTTGCTTTATATACTGTGCAGGTATCGAATATTTACTAAAAGACAAAAATCAAGTCAAAATGGACAAAACCAAGCACGGAAATAGAAAGAGCGTGAAAATTCAAAAAGTCAAAGTCAACCAAGTCAAAGTCAAAAGTCAAAGACAAAGCCGATATCGAAGAAATGTTAAATGGGCCAACCCGCACCCAAGTTAATGGGCCGGGTCAGCCCATTAATCATCAATTATAAAGACTTTAGCTTTTAAGCTTTTATAAAAAGCCTGGTCCAAATCCATTTTAAACCGGCCCAACCAAAAGCCCATTATCCCTTTTAAACTTTTTACATATCTAGTCCCTAAACCAATCACACCATTAGTCCAAAAACAATTACACCGTTAGCCCAATAACCCTTTAACCTTTAACATAGTTAGTCCTTAGGGACTAACAAAGTTAGCCCCTATAACCTTTTACCTTTAACACCCTTAGTCCTCAAACCCCTAACCCCGTTACCATGTATCCCCAAATCAAAAACACCCGCCAAAACCTACTATTCATCATCCCCCTCACCTCGACCTCTGCACCATCAAACAAACCCATCACTCTCACCCACTACCCCACACCACAAACCAACAAATCCATGTTGGCAATCCTCTCCACTCCCATTCGTCAAGAATTTGAAGACCCAAATCAAGGGACCAGATCATTCTACTTGGTGAACAAGCTTAATGGATGGCTATGATGATTTTGCAACTCTCTCCTCACAGAAGTAACACAAGAAGCACACCCTGTGCCCTTAGTTTTCTCTATAAATAGGCTAGGTTTTCCTTTGTAAAAGTATCTAGTGTAGTAGTAGTTTAGGAGTAGTGTAACTTTATTTTTCAGTCTTATTTACCTTAAATCGTACTTTACTTTTCAAGCCTTGTAATGTTTTTAAGTTTAATGAAATTTCAGTTTTAAAAGTTTTAAAATTCTGTCATTTTAAATTATGTTTTCACCTTATGCATTTAAGCTTAAATTTGTGTTCTAAAACCATTTTCATAAGCTAATCAGCTCTTTTACTCATGTCAAACTTAGTTAAGCTTTTTCAAAAGCTTAACTAAGTTTTTACTCAAAAATCACCTCAAAAAGCTAACTTGGATGATAAGCTTACAAGGGAAGAGCTTATGGGTATTTACAGCTTATTGTATAAGCTGAGCTTGTAGATTAAGCTTGAAAAAGCAAATTACATCCCTGTTTTGAGCAAGGGATAAGGTACAATTCAATTTTTACTCTTTTTAGCTTATTTTCATGTTTAGCTTATTACACTGCTTATTCTCTGCTTGATGTTGCTTATTTGTGTTTAATATGCCTTAGTTAGTTTAATGTACTTAGCTTATAGCTTATAAATGTTTAGTGTTAATTTTCTTAAAATCTGCCCCATTTTTAGTTAAAATTGCTTTATAGCTTAGCTTAATGTAGAGTGCTTATTTCTCTTTGGTTTTTGCTTAATTATTCTTATTATGCATAGCACTTAATCTGTTTTAGCTTTACAACTTCTGTTTTAAGCTTTAAATGAATTTTTAGTTTTTAAAAGGGGTGTTTGGGTTAAGGTTCTAAATTGGGTCAAAATAATAGTGTAAATTTGTTTTGGTCTCCTATAATCGTGTGTGTGATAAGTTAAGGATCTGTTTTCATAGTATAGATATAGGTGATTTGTTTAATTTTGAAATTGTTTTATCAAACTCCAAGTCTGCCAGTTTAAAAGTTTATTCAAAAAACTCATTTGTCATTATTCTTTGTAAAGTGCTAGTTTACAGTTGTAGTTTCTTTTGTATTAAATTAAAGTTACGTATAATGTATCATGATGACACCTGTTTGTTGAGTCAAATAGTCCTGTTTGTGGGATTATTCGTTGTTGATTGGCATCTAAAAACATGGTCTATGCATGGCTGTGTTTTTATTTTGTTACTTAAGAAGCCTCTTATTTTTTGTTCGTCTCATTTGTGGGAACATTTTAGCTTAATATTAGGATTAAATTTATTTTCAATTTGGTCTTTTGTAGTAAAATTTAATGTTGTTCTTAAGTTTTGTCTAGCTTGCCATAAGTCATTTCTAGCTTAAATTTAGGGCTGCGCAAAGTGGCCATTTCATTCATACAAACACAAAAGCCAAAAGTCAATCTATATACTGCTTTTCAAATTAGATTTTTAGCTTATTCTCTTAATCAATTTTTTTAATTATTGTTTCTATTCTTTCTTTTGATATTTAAGTTAATCTGTTTTCAGTTTTTACCTTATCACAAGTGCTTAATTTTCTAAAATCTTAGCTTAAAAAGTAGTGTTTGTCCTTTAAATGTCCCTTTTAGTCAAACTGTTTTTATGCTCTTAAGTTTCTTTTTAGCTTATTTGTTTCATTGTCCCTAGTTTTTAGTGCTTATTATGTTTAGGGTTATGGTTTGCTTTCAGCTTATTTGCTTTTCTTTAGCTTATTTAGTTTCAAAAGCTAAAACAGTTAGCTTATGTCATTTAGTCTAAAAAAGCCAAAAATGTCAGTTTAGATTTGCTTATTTTCTAGCTTATTTTCAAGTTTTATAAAAAGTTTCTTTTTTAAAGTTTGTCATCTTTACTTATTTTATAAGTTTTTAAAAAGAAAAAAAAATATTTTATAAAAAAAAGAGGTCACAAGGGTCGAACTTGTGACCTCTCCCTTTCAAACCAAGCTTATTTAAAACACCACTCAACACCATCTGCCCTTGGGTCTTTTCCATTCACTCTTTGTCTTATTTATTTATTTATATTCTTTTTACCCTTTAAGATTAATAGCCCATTTTAGCTTATTAACAGCTTATTTTAATAAGCTGTTGACCCCATTTTATTTTTCTTAGGTTTAGCATAGTGCAAAGTACTTTTCACAATTTTTTCATAATTTTCCAAATTAGTTTAGTATTTTTTTATTAATTTTTAGATTAAATCCGTTTTAAATTCATAATAAATAATATAAAAGTCAAAAAAAATATAATTCTTTTCTTAAAAATTTTCTTTTATCATTTAGGATTTATAAAAATTAACTTTTCATTTGTAGGGTTAAAATTTTAGAATTTGGGTTTTTAAAGAACGGGTTTAGGAGCCCGTTAACGTTTTCCGTGTTTTAGCCTTAATTGCTTTCCTTTTTAGCTTGCCTTTACTTGAATTTGCATTTTTAATTGTAGAAATAGGAAACCAAATCAAATATTGATCATTCAAACACGCGATCATAAACTTAATCACGATTTTCAAATTCGCACATCGTCGGGAAACGACCCGGGAAAGTTTTTTTGGGATTTTGCTTTGGTTAAAAGCAATTTTTCTTCTTAAAACCCTCTTGGAATACTTACTCTCTATTTAATTGATATTATCATATTATATATTTATATTATATATATTTATATATACTAAAGGATTGTGAAGTCAACCGTAAATACAATAAACACGATATATAAAATGGAACCTCAATGTATATGTGTGTGACCCCATAGGCTCACATGTGTCTAGCCATATAATTAGTTATTATTTTGTGCGTTTTCAGAGAGCTACCGACACTTTTCGATTTTCCGGTTACCAAAAATATTTTTCTTCTATGTATTTTTGCTAATAAATAACTCCGTCCCTATCCTCTTATTTCGTTTAAATTCTTATCTCTTACCCTCTCATACTGTTTAATTCTTTTCGAGACATTTCTTCGTATAACCAACGTGAAGTGTGAGGGGTGTGACAACCTTGAGATGATTTTTTATTGTTATCTGTTCACGTGCAAAGCCAGCGGTACGGTTGTCATTTTATATTGATGGAATTGTCTAAATGTACTTAGGAGATGAAAATCCAATCGATTTTCAGCACCGTACTCTTTTAACGAACCTCCAAGTTTCTCTTATCACCTCACACACTATCAACCAATCTTGTGTGAATTTTGCGGGAACGATACTCGTTATGTTTATCTCTAATCCGGACCCGTGTTACAATCAAGACTTTGATAATTTTCCACAAACTTCACCTGATTTTCAACAACAATATCTTTGTTGTGAAAACTGCGGGGGTCCTCATGAGACTTTTCAGTGTCAACCGTTGAACCAAAATTTCTACGAACCTAATCTTTGTTATAATTCTATTGCTTCCGGTTTTGACCAATTCCAACCCCCGCAGTTTCCCGTCATTCATCAACCTCCTCATGAAACAAGTGTGGAAATTTTGCAAGCTAGAGAAAACCTAATGAAATCTATACAAACCTTTTTAAAGAAGTTTAATCGTATATCTTTTAGAGAAACGCCAAAGGTTTTATTGCTAGCTTGGGAGAAATTTTTTGAAATTAAGCATGCTTGTGGAAAAAAGCAACATCAACCAGAGGATATACAAGACTTACTTCATAAACTTCTTAATGATGTGCAAATTATAAGTGAGGAGCTGGCAGATTATATTAATACTCCGAACTGGAATTGTCCTGCCTTCTACGAAGATGATGACGAGGAGTATACTATTGCAATCACACCCGTCTTACCAACCGAGGAGCCCGATAACTCTCTAAGTATGGGGGACGAGCATCTTAGCACTATTCCGGAAACGGAATCAATTTGGGACGGCATTAATAAATGGATGTCTAGTGTTGAGAACCTTGTCCTAATCCCAAGTGAGTCCGAGGATTTTTCCGATATCGAAAGTGAGTGTGATGTGCCCGTTTGTGATGATTTTACAACTGTCTCTAATCCTCTCTTTGATGCCGACGATGATTTTTCCTCTAGTGACGACGAGTCATTTTCTGATGAGGACGTTCCAAAGGAAATCCTCTTTTTGATGAAGAAATCATTTCTACTAAGATAGATCCGCATCACTTTAATGGGACGATTCTGATTCTTATTGAAATTTTGCCTTAATTCGAGACACTTTGATTATTTCTTCTCTCTAAGTGTTGATGTTCTCTTCTTTGAGGAGTTTCCGTGAAACTCGATCATTATTGATTTAATTTAATGTAGGAAATTAGAATGAAGTCGACTTTTGATTAAGGAAGACATTCGTTCTTGTTGAGAGATTGTTGTATGATAATTCGTCCATCGACACCGGAAGATAATTTAAAACTCGTGAAAGTTATGATGCAATAATTGAACCTTTCTCTCCATCTCCAGTCCCGTTGAGGATAGTGACTCTCTTATGGCAGGAGGATCGATGTATTTTCTGATACTCCGGATGACTCGCCGATGCTCGACAGGCATTGAGAATGATGAATATTGACTATGAAAGGGGATATCATTTTCTTGAAGAATTGCTTAGCAATTATTCCCCTTCACTTCCTGAAAATGAATCGTCATGTCATTGTATGATCCATCTTCCCCTAGTTCCTCTGCAAAACCATACCGTGTTGACGATGGAAATTGAGCCCGATACAGGGAGTTTGGACATGAAAAGTGGTGGGTGATATTTCTGATTCTTGATGTTCATGGTGCCTAATGTTATTTACTAACCTTCCCACCCTTTCTCCCAATGTTTGTCCACTGTTGCTTCCATTTTCATCCGAATAATGAAGCAGGTTTTCAATCACTGGAATTCTTGTCTTCTAATGGGATATTATCCTAATCTCTGATCTCATAGGGGGCTTTAATCCTTTCAAAGAAGAACATTTTGATTTTTCTGAAAGCCCGCATGATGATCTACTGGAGAGGACATTTCCTATCTTTGGTATGTCCCGTTTTTCTCCCTTTCTATCCTCCTTTTGACCAGCTCATTTGGGGGGTGGTCGAGTCAGGCTTAAGACTCGGTTAACAAAAATAAGCGCTTCAGTGGGTGGTCAACATGCTTATCCTAATATAATTATAGAGTAGTAGGTTAATTGTACTGATATAAGTGTGTTGTGAGAGGGGTTCGCTCTCTTTCTTTCTCGTGTTTTGTGGGTTTGTGTTGTGTGATCAGGATTGCCGGATTCTTGATGCTTCCATGCTCCGTGGTTTTTGCGTCGTTCACTCGAGCTTTCACATCTCAGTTCATTTGGGAATCAATATGTAAATCTTTATCGGAATACTCGTTTATCTTTGAGCGGTTTACTTATATAAACGGCTTTAGGATTTATGTAGAGAACTACTTCTTAAAACATTGAGGACTAATGTTCAATTCTAGTATGGGGGATCTATCGAATTTGATTGTGCATGCCAGTCGTTGTTTTCACGTAACACCCATTTTTTTTACCACCAAAAATACAAAAAATGAAATTTTTAAAAGTTTTGCCAAAAATAAAATAAGTGTTTTATCACAATGTTTGACTTTCCTGCTGGGTAGAATAAGAATAAATTTTGACCGGCTTCGAGAGAGTTATTGAGCTCTAGCTTGTCCCTTAACATTTAGACTAAGCATTCACTGGAACTTATTATCAAGATTTGTAATTTGCGATAAAGACACGAGAATTGATAGATTTTAGATTATGTGTAGATGACTAAAAAATGATTAGTTGGAAATCTTAAAGAGGTCATAAGTGTTAGTTTGTGGCTGTTTCTTCCCATATCCGCTTCTAAAACCCGATACTTAATCAATACGTGTCTCTCTTCGAAATTAAACTTAAATTAATAATTTTTGACAGGATAATAGTCGATAGCATAACTTTATTTTTCAAATTTATACTTAAAGTTCTAAAGAAATTTTCTCTAGTATCCTGGTTTATATGTTTTAAAAAAAATGAAAAAATGAGGTAATAATTTTAATAAAAACGGTGGGCTAATAAAGTTTACTTTCATCTTGCCGGCTCACAAAACCGATGTTGCTGTCTTCTAAACTAAGCGCAACATGTTAATTATTGAAACTGATATAAAGTTTGATGCATCTTGAACGGCTCACAACCGAATGTTGCAGCCTTTAAAAGGTTGAGGATTTCTTAGTTAAAGGATGTGTAATTATAATAAGTTGTAATTAAAGGGTGATTTAATAAACTTTAGGGAAAATCCATTTTTCATCTAAATTTAAATATTGCTTTTAACTCTAAGACTATTGCGTTTTAAGTTTTGAATTTATGTAATTTACAGGGAAATCAAGGGTTTTGAAAGGAGGTACCGGTTGATGCGTCTCGGATCCTAGTCTCTGTGTGGGTGTCAAAAGCCTGGTCACTTTGCCGCGCAATAAAATGTTGGGATGTGCCGAGACGAAGTCGCTACATGGTGATGATCTCGCCTTCAAACATTAATTACGCTTTTGGGTTTGGTCACGTGAAAGCTTAGAAAATTTCTAAAAAATGTTTCATCTTTGGTGAACATTTCGAAATAAGCACATTCACCTAAGATATAATAATTGTCGGGAGTGAAAAGTTTCACAAGGTACAAGTATGAGTAGTGTTAGCATCTTAGCTTGTATGTAACGGTGATTTCGTTTTTAAGCTTGGTTTGGGACAAGTGAAAAGTCGAGGACGATGAATTTATCCTTTTGGGCATTTTAGGATTAAAGTGCTTCTTATTCCGTGACCCTTAAAGTTATGAAAATAACAAAAATCCATACATTCTAGTTAGTTGCTTAAAAAGAAATAGTACAAAAAAATGAGAAAAAAGGAAAAATACAAAAATATGTGTGGTAATAAGTGTAGATTTATAAAAATGGTCAAAACGGGGCTTTTTCATAATTTAGTGATTCTGTAATTACTCTTGATGAACACTTAGGTACTTTTTGATTGGTATTAGTCGTGTGGGGGGATGAGATTCATGGTATTCTAAAGTGTTCTACTTTATGCATCGCTCTGTGAGACACGGTAATAGTTTTAGTCATGCGGGATTTTAGTATGTGCTTAAAATAACACATACTTATTTATAATTAAACGACCCAAAATCGAACAAAAAAACGGACATAAAATGCCAAATATATGCTTGTTTTGCTATATATACTATGCAGGTACCGGATATTCACTAAAAGACAAAAATCAAGCCAAAAGAACAAAACCGAGCACGGGAATAGAAAGAGCGTAAAAAGTCAAAGTCAAAGTCAACCAAAAAGACAACCAAGTCAAACTCAAAAGTCAAATACGAAGCCTAAACCGGAAGATAATTTAAATGGGGGCTAAGACCCGACATCTGTCTAATGGGTCGGGTCATCAGCCATTATTCAAGAATATAGAAGCTTTAAGCTATTTAAGCTTACTTATAATAAGCCCTAAATCTATTTTGTGGCCCAAAATCCCTTTACCATTATAACCCGGCCCAAAAACATAACCAAACGCCCAAACCATTAACCCCATTACAGCCTATTACACCATTGGTCGTAACCATTTTACACCGTTAGTCCTTTGAGGACTATACGCAGTCTAAGTCTAGTCCTTCAATACATCTTAACTAATTTATCCCCGCTTACCTTTGTCCCGTTACCCATTGTTATAACAAAAACCCAAAAACCTTTTCTCGCCCATTGTACTATTCATCTGTCACTCTCAATCACACCCTGCTACAAACAAAGACCCATCACTCTCACCTTCGACCCCACTTCACAAACAGACATATCCACCTTGGCAATCTTTGTATGTGATTGAGACAAAGGTACAGACAGTCTCATATGGAATCTGGAGCTTGGATTGCAAGGCTTGGTGAACAAAAAAATTGATGGCTATGATGATGGTTTCATTCCCCTCACACAACAAACACAACAAGCACACCTAGAAGCTTGAATTTGGCTATTTATATGGAGCATTTTTCTTCATTAAGGGTATGTAGTTTTTTTAGGAGTAGGGTAGATTTACTTTCAGCTTATTTACTTATTGTACTTCCTTTATAAGCATTGTACTTCTTATTTTGATAATCAAAACGTTTTAGTTATAATGACAATTGTCTTTCAAAATCAACTTTTTTTTACTTTATTGCAATTAAATACATCACATGTTGGAATAAGCTTACTTAGCTGTTATAAGCTCCATATAGCTCAAATAAACTTCTTAAAGCTTAGATTTGGATTATAAGGTTGAAATTAAGTTAATTGCAATTTGGGGTGTTATTTTGTGGTTTCTAGAGCTTTTTAGATGATAATGTCAATTTCCTAGGAACGAGAGAATTATGGTGGTAGGTGTTTACAGACTTATACTTTAATAAGCTGAGCTTGTTTAGATTAAGCTTGAAAAAGCTATAGAGAGCTGCGACCCTGTTTAAGCAAGGGACAAGGTGCATTTCTCTTTTAGCTCTTTTTTTTATTTTTCTAAGTTATATTATCTTGCCAATTGCTTATTAGTTACTGTTAGACTGCGCTCGCGCGCGCTTTCTGTTATTCTGTTGACTTATTGTTTTTTAAAATTGTGCTTATGTAAGTATAGTGGTTTGCCTTTGACATTCATTTTCCTGCTTAGAAGTCTTTTGGTTGAGTTTTTGATGTATAAACTTGTTATTTATTAGTCTCTAAACTGCTCTTATTTGATTGCTGCTTGTATTTCTAGTGTTATTTTTGGGTTTATAGAAATTTTGCTTCTAATCCATGCTTATTTCTAGTACTTATTTTTGGTTTATAAATGCTTAATCATGCTTAATTTATCTAATGCTTATCTGGTTTTGAGGTTTCATTGTTTATTTAAGACTGTCTTAGTTTAAATGTGGATTTCAAAAGTTTAAAGGGGTGTTTGGCACAACAGAATTTTTGTGCTTATTGGCTTTTTCAAATTTATGATTTTGCTTTTCATGCTTTGTTTAAGTTTAGTTAGCATGTCTCTTTATCTGTTTTAGGCTTATAGCTTATGTTCCTAGCTTATTAGTTCTAAATTTTTGTCAAGTAAATAATCTAGTTTTCTAAAGTCTGTTTTAAAAAGCCTATATGTGAAGATGGATTGCAGCCTAAGATTTTGTTGGTTTTTGATGATTTCAGCTTATTTGATTAGCTTATTTTTATTCACTTTTGCTTATTAGGTTTAGGTCTATGTTTGTTTTAGCTTATTTGCAGTTCATTTTAGCTTGTTGAGTCTTAAAAAGCACACTCAGTGTTAGTTTAATTTTTCCAAGTCTTAACTAATTTTCAAAGCAAAATTGTCACTTTTAAGTGCTTATTCTAGCTTATTGAAATGCTTATTTTGAGATTAGTTTTGCTTATTAGGTCTAGGTAGTTATAGGTTTTCAGCTTATTTGCTTTTTATTTGCTCATTTAGTCTCTAAAATGCTCCAACAGATTTAGCTTAATATCATTTAGCTTATTTAAACCAAAACCGTCATCCTTTTTCTGCTTATTCCTAGGTTATTTTAAGTTCTATAAAAAGCCTCTTTTTAAAAATAGCTTATTTTTCTTAGCTTTGTAGTTTTGTAAAAAGAAAATTAAGAAAAAAAATGGTTTGTAAAAAAGAGAGGTCACAGGGGTCGAACCTGTGACCTCCCATTTCTATAGCCAAGCATTTAACACAAACACACACAACCATCCTGCCCTTGGGTCTTTTCGTTATACCCTCCACTTATTTTTCTTTTATATACCATTTTTAGCCTTTTAACTTTTCAGCCCATTTTGGCTTATTTACAGCTTATTTCAATAAACCGGTGACACCAATTTATTTTTCCTAGGATTAGCTTACCTCAAAGTACTTTTCGTGATTTTTTAAAGAATTTTCATAATTAGTTTAATATTTTTAATATTTAATTTGGATTAAAACTGTTTTTAATTCATAATAAATAAAATAAAAATCAGAAAAATATAATTCTTTTTTCTAAAATTATTTTTAATCATTTAGGACTGTTAAAAATTTAAGTTGCATTTGTAGGGGTTAATTTGTAGACTTTAGGTTTTTAAAGAACGAGTTTAGGATCTCATTATCGTTTTCTTGTTTTAGCCTTTATTGCTTTCGTTGTTAGTTTACCTTTACTTGTTTTTGCATTTTATTCGTAGAAATAGATTCCAAATCAAAAATCATTGTATCATTCAATCACGCGATCACGAACGTAACCTCGATTTTCAATTCACGCCTCGTCGGGAAACGACCCGGGAAGGTTTTTAGGATTTTACTTTGGGTAAAAGTAAATTTTCTTTTAAAAGCCTTACAGAATTCTTACCCACTCTTCTATAATTGATACTATCCCTATATATATTTATTATATATATTTATATATACTAAAGGATTGTAGTCACATATCTATCAATTTTAAGGCATAGATACACAAAAAGTTTTAATACAAAAGTAGTGAAACAAAGTCATAGATACATTTAGAGACTAAAGGGTTTGTCTGGAGTCTTCCCAGTGCCATCTTCAGGATAGTTAAACTTCCTATTCTTGGCAATCCTTTCTGATTTTCCTCTTGGCTAGATCTGAGGTCTTAGTCTTGGTGCCCTTGGGGTGTGACTTTCTTCAGTAGTAGTTTCCAAAAGAGTTGGTGCAGACTATGAAATTGGGTGTTCATAGTTACCATCAACTTGGTTTAGGCTGTGAAATTAACCTTTTGAGATTGATGGGAGACCATCATTGTGTTCTTGAATTGCTTCATTAACTGCTTCTAGTACGCTAAGTGTAGGTCCTTTGAAGAGCTCATCTTGTGAAACTTGCTCCCACTGCATATCATCCCAGTCTTGGTAAATTCTTCCATTATGTTCCCTATCTGAATCAAGCTTATGTTCCCTCTCTGCATCAAGCCTTTCCTCTTCATCCATCACCTCTTGCATCACCTCATGCATAGCATCATTATCTTTAATGAATTGAATTTCCTAGCAGTTTAATATTACCAAAGTTAAATACTTGTATATTATAAATTTCCTAACAGTTCTAGCAGTTTGATATTTATAAGAAAGCACAAATAAGAAAGTATGTTACCTTTGTATTGTTGCTATCATCGCACCCTTTCCTTGCAGACCCACCCTCTTGCTGCGAGAACCCCTACCCATACTTGCAGACCTACCAGACCCACCCCTCTTGCTTTGAGAACCCCTACCCATACTTGTAGACACTGCAGACCCACCCCTCTTGCTTTCATAACCCCTACCCATACTTGCAGACCCACCCCTCTTTCTTTGAGAACCCATACCTATTGTTGCAGACTCACCAAACCAACCTCTTTTACTTTGAGAATCCCTACCCATACTTGCAAACCCACCCCTTTTGCTTGCAGAACCCCTACCCATTGTTGCAGACCCACCCTTCTTGCTAGCAGAACTCCTACCCATACTTGCAGACCTCCTAGCCATTGTTGTAGTCCCCCTACCCCTACTAAATGACCCTCCACCTCTCTTCCTGCTTTCCCCTACTAGTTTTTATGTTTTTTTAAATATCATTGATATTAATACCACCTTTCTTGTTCTTACTTGTAGTGTATACACAGCTTTTTGGTGGCTTTGGTGGTCTATCAGTTTCTGTTGGTTTATTTATTCTAGGATTAGTACAAGAACTCTTGTTACGACCTGGCCTCCAATACTTTTGACAAGTCATGACCCTTCAAACTCTACTAACATGATGCTCATCATCTTTCTCACTAGGGTGCTTGATCCTGTTCTTCCTAGGCCTCCCAAGCATCGTCTTGACAATTGGTGGAAGTGGTGGTGTGTTAATGGTTGACCGCCACATCTTAGACCCATAAACTGGTTTTATGGAAAACTGATAAGTATCAAACCATTTAGACTGATAATACCAACTACTAACCCCCACATCTGGTTTAACTTAAAAAGCATGAATGCTGTAACAACATGCAGGGTACCCCACTTAAGTTCCATAACCTACAGTCACATTCTATATTTATCGGATTAACACCAAATGCCTCATCCCTCTTTCTGACTTCAACTACTTGGCATCCACTAGGGAAAAAAGTCCATTTCCTTTGCTTTTCTTTCAATTCTTCTAAATGTTTTCTTATGGATGGAGTTATTAAGTCATCACATTCAGAAGCTTTCTTACTCATATGTTAAATTCTTTACATAATATATACTCTAATGTCCTCAAGCATAGTGATTATAGGCTTACCTGTAGCAGAAAGTATTTGAGCATTGAATGACTCTGAAATTCCATTCTTAAAAGAAGCACACCTTGTATGTGTTTGGAAATAAGCCTTACACCAGGTTGCAGGCTCTCTTTCCATTAAGAATGCAGAAGCCTCCTCATCTAGTGCTCTTATCTCCCTCATCTTACTTATGAAATCTTGCTCAATGGTTGATGTAGCTGCACCCAAAAACAATATTTTATAATGTAGACCACTCCATTTCTTCTTAAAATTTGCATACAGATGTCGTGCGCAGTGCTTGTGTTCTGCTTGTGGCAACCATGTCCTCGCTACATCAATTAAAGCCTATAATAAACAAAACAGTTAACCATTGTGACACAAAGTATGAGATGGGTTAAATTGATAAAAGAATTGAAAGTTACCTTGTGAGAATATAAAATTATTGTTAATTTAAGCCCTTCCTCTAGTTGTAGATCATCAACCAATTAAGATAAAAAGCAACACCAATTGTTTGGTTTTCAACATCAACTAATGCCCATGCTATCGGATACATTTGATTGTTCCCGTCCCTTCCCATGGCAGTCAACAACTTACCTTTACACATGTGTGTTATAAAGTATCCATCAATTCCAATCACCTTTCTACACCTAGATAACCATCCATCCTTCACACCCTTGAAACACACATAAAACCTATGAAAGTGATTATGTCCATTATCATGCACATCTACATCTAGGTGACAGGTCAAACCAGGATTTGAATCAAGTACTGCTTATCAGTATTCCCACAGTTTCCCATAGTGTTCAATAAGGCCTCCATCATGTTCATACAAGGCACATTGCTTTGCTCTCTTACATTTTCCTAGACTGACATCAACTATATACTTCTCTTTTATATCTTCCCTCATAAACTTGTATGAAATAGCTGAATTCAATATAATATCCCTTGCATAATGTCTTGCTATCCACCTAAACGTAACAAGTGATCCCATGTTGTAGTTTCTAGTACACCTATGATATGAGTACAATGTCTTAATCTGAAAGACCTTTCACTACTCATCCAACTAGCCCAAAGCCTAAATGGACAATGATGACCCTTATGTTCATGCACCCCCATCCTTGTCCATTTCATAGGTTTCTTAGGACTTGCTTTTACCTCTCTATTTCCCTTCACCAAATCACTCTCTTCTGCCACTTGCTTTCCTTTCACCTTATCACTATCTTATGCCGCTTGCTTTCCTCTTTACCTTATCACCCTTTGCTATACCTTTTTTCTTCTTTTTCATTCCTCTCTTACCAGCACATCTACCCAACTCTATATCTCTACCACAATATACAAGTAAAGACTTATAGTCACTCCTATAATACCACAACTGGTATCCATGTTTGACACCATAATCAGCCAGTGCATTTTTTAACTGTAGTGGGTTTTCAAATTTCATGCCAAGTATTGGTTGAAACTCATCCCAAGCTGTTTCAGGGTTATAGGAAGGATACGTAACACCCTTTTTGATCTTATACTTAACATCTATAAGATCATCATCTGGATCATTTTCTTCAAGGATGTATTTACCACTTAATGAGGGTATGGGATTGTCTCTAGTTCCTATGAAATTACCCTTACCTACCAGTTTTGTTAGAAAAGGGTCATCAATACTCAACTTCTGAAACACTACATCTTGTTCCCCTTCTACATAGAAATCTACTCATCATATTCCTCACTCACATAATCACGGTCATCTACGTTCTCATCATTCTTATAAAGATTATCATTATTAGAGTACCCCATAACATCATAATCATAACATCCAGTATACAATTCAACCTTAAATCCGATTTCATAGCCTACTTTAATAAATGCTTCCATATCCTTGTTTGTTTTAGTGGCCTAATACCTCTAGTCAGTGTTGTACCGGGTAGACAATAGTACAAACTTTTAGAAGGATTAAGCATTAACCGTGTAACAACCTGGAAAAGCTCACCAATACGCATATCTTCAAACTGAATATCATTAACAACTTTAAACCCTCCTTCCATGTACTTAAGTGGGTTTGGAACAAAAACCCCATCGTGATAGAGGTTAAGAGTAAAACAGCCATGGAATTACCTGAAATTGAAAATTAGGGTTTCAAATTAATGCTTTAAAAATTAGGGAAAATTAAATATCTAAAAAATTAAACAAAGATTTACAATGTAATATACCTTATAACATTTAAACAACCTCAATTGTCTTCCTTGTGTTTGTTAGGATTTCAATGTGTGTGCATATTGTTGGTGAGAAACTGATAATGAAAGGAGTGGATTTTGTGGTGGGGGTGTAGTCAACTGACATTATATATGGTCAAACAATTGAATATTATTAATATGTTATATTTTTTACTTTAATCCACGTAGATAAAGAAAAATAATAAACTATGCCATTTATAAGTTGTAACCGGTTAACTTGCTACCAGCCGGTGACATTAGCTACATTGTTGAAAATTTGAAAGTATTTTAGCAATTCAAGTAATAGATATAGTTTGTTACGTATTTTGTTCTTTTTAAGAAAGTATATTACGTATTTTTAGACTTCACCCCAAATCCTTTTGCCATTAGGCCACTATTTAGCGGTTAATTTTAAAAAAATATTGTAAAATTTATGTTATTATAGTTTTTTTCCGTTTTAATTTATGTTAAAATAGGTGTTTATTTTTATACTTTAGTTAATCAAACTGTTTTCTAAAGTAAATATATATAAAAGAGAAAAAAATGCTCTCTCCGTTTCATATTATAAGTTCACTTTAATAATGCATAAAGTTTTAGAAAAACACACTAACTAAATTTTCACTAATTAAATATATTATCCAACCATCATTTTTATTATTTGAAATATAATGTAAACACTTATTATAAGACATGTTAAAATAGTCATGTGAACACTTAATGTCACACAAGCAATATTTAATTTAAACAAGGTTTTTAACTCGCGCTTCGCTGCGGAGCGCGGGATTTTACGTTTTTTTAGATTTCAAAATGATAGAATCTATCAACAAACTTTCAACAAAAAAAGCCACAACCCCAACATTTTGAATTGTTAAATTAGAGTAACACAATCAGATACATATTAAGCCACACCTTAGCTATATGAGTGATGTTGTTATCAAATTGTTTCAATGAACGTGAGATTGTAATCAAGAGTTGTTGTGTTTATTTTTGTCTGCCATCAAGAATAGCATAAAGAACTATTGGTTTCGAAGGGCTGAACAGAACATCACATCTGAAATAGCCTTTTCTCTCCAGCTGAAGTATCTCTCCATGCTTCAACTTTCTCATATTTTCATCCATGACTGCTGTAATTTCTTTCTTACTGTTTGGGTTCACGTCGTCAATCAATTTCTCATTGTCGCCCAGCTGCAATAGGAAACATATTATTAACTCATTTGAAAAATACACACCCATTACAAAGCTGGCCTCAGCTTATTATGACCCATTGCCTAACAACTCGACCTACCTATTATGTCACTTACAATTTAAATGCAAAGCTAGATGTTCTTTATAAATTGTTCAAAATGATTAACTATTAAAAGGAAAAGAGAAGTCCAAAAATACATTATTTTTCTTAAGTAGGTAACCGAACTCCAACAGAGTTAGCGGAGAAAGTTCATTAATCTCAGGTAGCCACGTAAGTTTGAGTTTGGTGGTCTTATAAACAGATCCTTCGGGGGGCAGAGATCCGTTTAGTTCTGTCACATTTCCATCTGAATCCTTCTAAATTTCTTTAATACTTGCATTGCCCCAGTCCCATTAATGTAATTTCCAGATACACGCGAGATGGCCTAAAAAGCATCAGGCTAGTATGCTTTTGATGTTATGCCAAATGGAATCTCAAGGCCATTCGCAAAGGCAACAATACACACTACCTTCTTTAACAATTGCATGTGTGTCAGGACAACGGGACAATATTTTTCTTTGTTGATGCTACCTCCACAGTTTATCCCATTCCTTAAGAGGCAATTCTTTGACGGCCCCTGTAAAGAAAAAGAGAACAAAACTAAGATCTAATAACTAAAAATGTAGAGATTGTACTTCATTTTAACTCGAGAGTTATGCTTTATACCTAAGAGTCCGGGTCAAACAGGTTAAAAAATAACAAAAATAAAAACTCCATAAATCATCCAGTGTGGTATATTTAAATGAACTTCTTACCTACTCAAGTATGAATTGTATTAATGCCTCCATTTTTAGACCTCTGCGTACCATTCCTTGCACAGTCGGGAAATGGGCATCATCCCATCCATCAACCATTTCGTTCTCAACGAACCATAGAAGCTTCTGTTTGCTAAGAGGCGTATATACAATATTTAATCTACTAAATTCATATATATGAACCTTTCTAAGCCCCATAGTCTCTTGAATCCACAAATACAAATCATTTTTGTCATGATACTCGCTAGATCGTAGAGCATGTGTACCTTGAATATAATCAACAAACGGACAGCCAAAATCATATGTCAATTGATTGTTTGTACTTTGGACCGTTTCTAGGGATATTGGGTAAATTGCACGATAGTAGACGGATCACGAAGTGTCTGTTTGGATGTTACATCTCAACTTTCCCTCTTAAACAACATTGTAATCCTCCATTTGATCCAGCAAGCATTTCGTTCTATAACTTGATATTTTCAGTGACTGTGTTGTTTCTACACTTGGAATCAATCTTGGCCATACGCTCGCTCTGTATTTGCTCACGTGGAGTACCGTAAATAAAATCTTTTTCTTCTTCGATCAACTTTTATGCAATTCCTATAAGCTGCGTGAAGTAATCAAAAGTAAATATGAGCTCATAATTAATACCCATAGTCTTGAGGTCATTTAAAATATTATATACAAACTCATTATTCTTCTTAGCTGGATTTGTATCATCAAAACGGATGATTTGTTTCCCGTGGTACTTTTGAGCAGAGTCTTGGTTCAATAAAGCAGCCTTTAAATGACCCATGTGGAGATAACCACTTGGTTCAGGGGCGAATCTTAAGCGAACTTTTCCCATCTCTGCATGAGGCATATAAACTTTGGGTCGTTTACGGGCTCTTAAAAACAGTATCTTTTTCCAAATCCGTCACCAAATAAGAGGATGTCCTTCGAGGAATATCAGTTAATTTTTAACCGCAATCAGAGAATGTATGTATGTCACTATTCCGATAGGTTCGTTCTAGAAAATCAAATCGATACAGTAATCATAATCAGGAATCTAAAAGTCGATAAGAACCCTATAAAGAATTACATAAACTTAACATGCAAACTAAACACATTTATCTGATTATCTCTCGTGTATATTCAGACAAATTAAATCATGTGTGTGACATCTCTAGATTAAAGACACACTCGATCATAATTAGACCCGTTGTACCACACTCATGAACATCAAATTCTTTTAGCATCTAACATAAAAACCCTTATACACTTGAAAATGGCTCTCTTGTGGTCCACTTATTAGCTTTGATCTTACCACATCATACACTTGTTTAGTAGTTAGTACAGAGTAATAACCTTGCAACATGGACATCTACTAACATGTTTTCCTAATTTGATTCAGGTTAGATAAGTTGTGCTCAATGAATATAGATTTCCAGAGAGAAGAGGTAATCTGATAATACCAAACAGGATGAAAATTACCAATTCAGAAAATAGAATGAGTACACCCGCCAAATATTTGAAGGTAGCGATGACCATCTAGCGGCCTACGACGTCAAAATACGGAGGTGAAACTTTTACCTTTTGGATGGAGATCCAATTGAAAACCACCAATCATTGGTCGATCCGACATACTGGCATAATCAGCACCTATAGAATCACTACAAAATACCTATCTGTTCTCCATAATACTACGCACCCCATAAGACTGAATTCCAGAATCAGAAGAAGAACCTGCTACCTTTTTCCTTTATTGATGCAGGATACAAACTGAACCCCAAATTATTGCTAAGCAATTGAGTATCAAAAAATAAAGGACCGTTATTCAGGTTTTCAAATTGAGGTTCATTATTTACGTTTTTAAATGCAAATTCACAAAGTTATAGTGCAACGTTGTTGCGGTGGCCCTGCCCCCAGTTTTGAATTCCGCTCGATAGTGCCCTTCAAACCTCGATAACAGAAACTGATATATTAATAGTCTGAAGATATCCAAAGCAATGTTAAGTTAAAGTGCTTAGAGCTTTGGTTTACTGTCTATGTGTTTATGGGTACAATTATGGCTTGGACCACTAATTCTACAAAGATTAAGAATGTTCAGCTTACTACACCAAAGCTAACACTAATGCTTTTTTATTTTTTGATACAACCAAAAGAGTATGCATACTGGAAACCAAAAAAAGCATGCATACTTATGAGAAAATAAAAAGCATTAGTGTTAGCTTTGGAAACCAAAAAGAGTATGCATACTTGCAGAAGAATGTTCAAGCTCTTATTCTGGCCATATGGTTGAATAGGGAACATACATTCATGGAAATATTTAGGAACTTGTGTTATTCGCTTTTAATCAAATATCTTTATTTATCAGCTCATCTGATTATAAGTGTATAACACATGCTTACGCACATTTTGAAATGGAAATAGAATGAAATCACTTACAAAGGTGAAAAATGCCGCATCGTGATCGAGTCTGCCGAAGCCTCCAAATAACGGAAGATCAGAGTGTAGGGCAATCTGAAAGGTTAATAGGGTTGTCAAGTTTTCCGCGATTTCTGATTATCGTGAGGGTAAGAAAGCAATTTCAGTGAATCCACATTCTTCAAGCTTCTAAGAGCCTGCCCATGGAGCATATCCAACGTCAGTTTCGCGGGTGATTTAGTTGAGCCTGAACTTTTTTTCTTTCAATCCGGTTTTTCAAGGTGATGCAATATTTTTGTGGCTGTTTGAGTGGACTTTGTAGGAACATTAGCGTAGCCCGAGAAAGATCCCGAACCATGCGTGCTTGTGTCTCTTCAGCTCCCTTAACGATTTTGGTTCAGACTCGTTCATTAGAAGCAGCTTCTGACTCGCGTGGTCCAGCTGTTGAAGTGCCGTATATCCGAGTTCTCTTTTATCTCTTTGCGTTAAGAGATTAGCTTTTTGTCGAGTCCTACGCAGTGGACCACCCGATCCAATATCATTGTCTAGTACAGAACTTCTACGTTTTAGAGCCTGACAGAGATCGTGAAAACACTGTTAGAAAAAATAGAGGCGGCTATTTCGACCCGTTTACATGTAAATGCGTTGATCTGGGTTATCTTTTATCCATAACAGGTCAACGTGGTAGGGTTAAAAGATTTAACTAACACGAATACGGGTCAAGCAGGTGGACAACACCAAAAGTGTGTTAAATTGCATAAACTTCCTAGATCAGTTTAGTTAAAAACACATTGTTTCTTAGTAAGTCTAGACTACTATCATCATTATATAGGTTTGAAAGTCATATTTTTTTCCATGTGAACCAAGTGTACTCTGGATATATGTTTCTGGTTTAAGGGGGTGTTTGTTTCAACCTATATAGCTGGTGTACGGCTTATTTGATTTTGGGCTTATGTTTCATAAACCCGCTTTTAAGCCACAAAAGATGAGACTATGAAACATAAGGCCAAAACTCAAATAAGCTATAAGCCGGCCATATAAGCTGAAAGAAAATTGTGACTATAAAGTAGAATACATAATTCCAATTGTACAATATAAGTATATGAGTTTTTCGGCGTATGTTTCATAGGCTCACTTTTATGTGGCTGATTTCAAGACTTTTGGCTTATATAAGTTTATTAAATAAGCTTCATATTAAGTCAAAAAAAGTGAGTTTACGAAACATAAGCCGAAAAACACATAAGCCAGCTATATAAGACGAAACAAACACCCCCCACGGCAAGCACTCAAGACTTTTTTTTGTTTGTTTTTGGTAACTATGGTTTCGGATTTGACCGACTAAGAGGGTGTTTGGATTAGCTAAGGGGCTGAGAATGATAACGGTATACAACTAATGAGATAAAACTTCACACCATAGCGACCAAATGTAACAAAACGATCAAATAAGCACCAAGAATCATGTCAAATGATTTGTCAAACTATAATCATTTAACAACTTACATTCAAAACGACCACCTATACTTAGTATCCAAAATCGATTACTTAACTCATATAAACACCAACATAAATCTAATAACAAACACATCACTACAGGGTAGAAAGTGTCAAAAAGTAAACTTAAAGGTAGGCGGGGTAAGTTTGTAGAATTTACACTACAGCTTATCTGAAGATCCCTATACTTTGGAAAAATGACAAAACAAATCCTACGATTTGGCTTATTTTTGGCTTATCTAAAAAGTGAAAATTAGCAAAAACTTAAAACTACAAAGTTAAACCTGAGCTTTTTCTCTACAACTTTAATAAAGGTACTTTCTACTCAAATCCACTAGATAAGCTGAAAAATAAGCAACTTATAAGCTGCTACAGTAACTAACTGTTTTCTTTTTTAAAACTTTAATTTCTACTATTTGGCTAATTTCTAGCTTATTTCTTTATGAAATTGTAAACTAAAAGAAGCTAAAGAAAGCTAATAATATGGACAAAAGATTTCTAAAGAGAAATAAGCAAAAGCACAATTTTAACTAAAAGAAATTTAAGCTAAAAAGTTGACAATTCAGGTTTAAGCTATTTTACTCAAGAAACTCAATAAGCTCAAAACTTTATTAAAGCATATAAAAAACTAAAAATTTGGAAATAAGCTAACTAATTATACTAGAATAGACCTAGGTATAAGGATTTTGAATTAAGCTACAAGTAAAAGAAAAATAAGCAAATCTATTATATCAGCTTCTTTTTGAATTTTTCTTAAAATGCCTAACTTCTAGCTTAAAATTCCATAAGCTAAAAAGCAATCTAACTGAAACTTTTTATCTAGATTACAAGAATAACTTCTAAAGTATCTATACTTTCAATATTAAGTCCTAACTATAACTAATTCAGGCTTAAATTTGAAATCAAATTCAGCAGTACTAACCTAGAGTAAGTACTGCTGATATGTAGTGCAAGCAAAAACAGCCTTGCAGCCTTAACTCTTTAACAAATTTAAACTCAAACTCACTTAACTAGTATGTATAAACTCATTTTAACAAACTATTTTTACTAAAAAGCTTTAAAACAAATTTTACAATCAAACTTCTTAAAGAAAATGTGACCTGGTGCAATATTAAAGTAATTGAACTCTAAAGTTTTTAAAATTGAAATCTAACTTGTAATTCCTCTTGAAAACTTGATTATATCACATAACACAACTGACTTATGTAAATTTGCCTACTAAAGTTGACTTTAAGAGTCAAAAGCACCTAAATCCAAACACTAGTTAACTAAACTGCCTAATTCTTATTTGCTTTTAAAATCTATTTTAAAACCTAAACTAGCTAATCCTTATATCTACTTTTATAAAAACTAAACTACTTAAGCTATTTAAGCACTAAAAACCAGAACTTATTAAAAGAAATAAGCTAGTTTATCAGCTAGCTTTTCCTACTATTATGACAGAATTAAAGGCAAAATGAAGATTAAACAAGTTTTAACTAATGAAAACTTAAAACAGATAGAAAATAAACCTAAACAAACATGTTTGAAAAGGAATGAACAAGAATGAATAGCAATAAGCAAATGATTTAAGCTGAAATTGAGCTGAGATGAAAATTAAACAATGAAAACCTTGATTTATGTAGTCTCTGAACTCTAGGTCACTCTTGTTGAGTGAGTGACCTTAAAACACAATCCTAATGGCTACCTTAGCCTCTAAAACCTGAGCTTAAGCTCAATAAGCTGAAATGAGCTTGTCAACTCCAAAAGCTTCCAATATTGAATCAAGAGTAATCAAGTAATCATGACTTTGACTTGGATTGAACAAAAACAGTAACTAAATGATTTTAAACAAACTTTGACTGAAATTTGAGCTTAAGAACTAGTTTAAGCTTCAATGAGCTTATGAGGGCTTATTGTATCAAAGCAGCTTTAAAAATTGAAATCAAACACAAGTAAACTGAATGTTTAGCTTTTATTGATTATGTAAAGTAAGGTACAAACTGAGAATACAAAGGTACAAGTGATTGAAAGCTTAAAACTTGAATTAAAATGATTGGTAACAAAAGCTTAAAGAAAACTGAAATTTAACTGAAAAACTGAAAAATTAACCCCCCAACTAACTGCTGTCTAGCCTTTTATTTATAGGAGAGGATGAAGAGAGGAGAGAGGCTTCTAGAAACTTCTGTGAAATCACAACCGTTGATCTTTTTTTCTTCAATTTTTAGCCGTAGATGATGTATGATGAGGTGTTCAGACCAATGGGAGGCTGCCACGTCATAAAAATGACGTGGAGATTGTAAATACGAGGTGGGGGAAGAGTAGGGAGAGCTGGGGAAGAAGAAAAGAGGGATTTGGGCTTGTTAGGGTTTTGGCGGGAAAAGTGGTTTTAAACGGTTAGGGAGAGGAAAGGGACGGGGGAAAGGGCTGTTTAATTTGAAACTTTGGGCTAATTGCATAAGTAGTCCCTCTGTTTCTTTTTGTCAATATATAGTGTTAAAACAACTTCCGGAATTGACATATATGGCCCCTCTAGTTTAGTAAACTTAGATATGGTTTTGATTTTGGGCTCATTGTTGGGCTTTTGTGATCCGAATGGTGTAGAAGGGCCCAAAGGGTATTTTAGTCTTTTAATCTTCCATTGTAAGGGCAAAATGGTCATTTTTCCTTTTTCCTTTGGTCCTTTTCTTTACTTTTCTTGACTTTTCATCGACCACGTCTTGATCCGGTCCTGCTTTCGATATGCTTCAAATCTTTCTCTTGTACTTGTCCTCTCATTTCTTGTTCGTTTTTGCTCGCTTTTGCTCTTTTGCTTTGATATCTTTCCCTCACGTTAGACACAAAGCACACATATTTCCATCTTTGGCATATATTTTTGGCTTTTATATTGGCGAAATCCTAGGTATTTTTATGTATACAATTTAAACAACTTTATCATGTACTCTGGATATATATTCCATATAAGGGGGTGTTTGTTTCACCTATATAGACCGGTGTCGGCATTTTTTGATTTGGGTTGATGTTTCATCAACCCGCTTTAAGCCACAAAAGATGAGCCTATGAAACATAAGGCCAAAACTCAAATAAGCTATAAGCCGGCCATATAAGCTAAAAGAAAATTGTGACTATAAAGTAGAATACATAATTCCAATTGTACAATATAAGTATATGAGTTTTTCGGCGTATGTTTCATAGCCTCACTTTTATGTGGCTGATTTCAAGACTTTTGGCTTATATAAGTTTATTAAATAAGCTTCATATTAAGTCAAAAAAGTGAGATTACGAAACTTAAGCCGAAAAACACATAAGCCAGCTATATAAGACGAAACAAACACCCCCCCACGGCAAGCACTCAAGACTTTTTTTTGTTTGTTTTTGGTAACTATGGTTTCAGATTTGACCGACTAAGAGGGTGTTTGTATTATCTAAGGGGCTAAGAATGATAACGGTATACAACTAATGAGATAAAACTTCACACCATAGCGACCAAATGTAACAAAACGATCAAATAAGCACCAAGAATCATGTCAAATGATTTGTCAAACTATAATCATTTAACAACTTACATTCAAAATGACCACCTATACTTAGTATCCAAAATCGATTACTTAACTCATATAAACACCAACATAAATCTAATAACAAACACATCAATTCATAATAACCGCTAAAACGGTGCACGGGCTACAAATAAAACAGGAGTACCTGGAATAACTTTAGTTTAAACACTTTTTTGTTGGAGAAAATCCATTTCTTTCTCCACCTCTTCGAAACACCTACAAAACACCAAAATCCATTTCAGCAATTAGCAATTCAAGATTATTAATGCATCCCAAAAAAATTCAAATCAAAATCAGAAAAAAGGGGCAAAACCCAACATCATTTTCTTCAAACTCAATTAAGAAAGCCAAAAAAGCAAAATCAATGGAACTACAAAATCAAAAAGACAAATTCGAACCTTAAATCTTTTTTTTATTCAAAAAAACCACAGCCGAACATACCCTTTTAATCGAAACAAATTATAAGAACATTCAAAACCTTATGAATTTAAGAAACGGTAGAAGAGATTTAAGGTAGATCTGACTATAACTCTAATTGTGTGTGTGTGTTTTTTTTTGTTTTGTGGAAAAAGAAGAATAAGACACGTAGCAAAGAGATAGATATGTGAAGACAGGTAATCAAACCGGACCAGGGAAAACCCGGTCTATTCAGGCATTTAATGCCTCCTCAGGGAGGCAATCTTACCTTTTATATATAAAGGTATAATAAAAACTATCAAAGTGAAAGTGTGACATTACTAATCTACTACT
>BQNB010086042.1:0-28300 GCA_026074375.1 Tanacetum coccineum | reverse complement strand
CTAACTAGACTACATAACTTCGGATCTTGAAGATGACTAAAGTTCTTCTCTTGCACTTGAGGAAAGAAGTAAAGGATAGAAGATTGGATCATATTTAAACAAGATTAAACAAGTTAAATGATCAAAGGTTTAGAGAGATTTAGTGAGATCTAGAGAGAGAAAGAACTGAAAGAAAATCATGTAAAAGGGTTATGAAAATAGTTGGAGGTGACCCACTATTTATAGGAGCTGAAAAACAGCCTGTCAGAAAACGGCGGTCCTAGATATATTAGGGGCCGCCGGAAAATTAAGGGGGCCGCCAGCCTATTTAAGGGACCGCCCTGACAGACGCTCCTATTTTTGTCTTTTTGTGGTGACAAACTTGTCTGGTAAAAGGTTGACATGTTTTTGGGGGAAAAGAATCAAATTTTGAATTTTGAATTAACTACCACATAAAATATTTCTTTATAATTCAAAAATAATTCGTCTAATTAAGTTTTGAAAAAATTATTATGTTACATTTATAAAAATGTAAAGTTTAAGGCAAAAACTTATTTCTTTGATCATCCTACAAGTTTAATGCTTGTTTGTAGATACCTTATGTGATTTACGTCGGGTGTAAACCAATGTCCGTCTTGATGCATACTTGAGACGTCGAGAGATGTTGATGCATGTATTCATTGATGATTTGTGATTACGAGTAACTTGCGCACTTTACGTTACGTATTACAAATCACATGTTTGTCATCACCAAAACATAAGAAGATCGTATAGATTAAATATCGTAATATTTGCACTAAAAGTCTTTTTTTACAGAATACGCTGGATACATGCATATCTTCTTTGATCTACCAGCCATAGATTGCTTATGACAATCTCGAACGACGACTCTCTTACAACTAATATTAAGTCATGACAACTTCACTACGCCTTAACCTACTTGCAAACGTCTTTTAAACCGGTCAAACAAACTTACACGCTAATCCGCATAAGCAAACCCTCGATTTCCAATAAAACTAAGCCCGGTGCATCGCACGGGCTCGAATGACTCGTTATACTATAAGATCCAGTTTTTGGATTAAATGTGCAGGAGTAATGATATCTTGAATTGATGAAGGGAGGCTTTTAAGTTACCAAAATTAAGCAATACATTGGCTGTTACAATGTATTTATGGGGCTATTTTTTTGACAGTATACACACCAAGAGGTTTATCAGTTACAACACCAAGAGGAGCCTAATAGTTTCAGTCAACACAAAGAATCTTCAATGATGTCAAACACAACCTTTCCATTTCTAAAATCCTTCCTCAGGATATGAAGAGTCCCACACGCACACAACATTCTCAGTGTTTTTCTTTTATTTTGATTTTGTAGATTAAGGGGAAAAGGTTGTAAGCTAAGACATACACTTTAGACCGTGATAGTCGATTAGTCCCTACACATTTTATAGACAACATTTGATACGATGAGTTTATATATCTTATTTAACGTTGTTTGCATGTGTTGAACCGTTTGATCAGTCCACATGCGGGTTTATTGCAGTTTCAAGGTATGCAAGCGCAAATCCTTTGCCATAATCTATTCTAGGCCGAGGTGTGGGTTGGCAGGTAATTCTATTTTAGTTTTTGACACTCAGTCATGTTAAAATGTTGATAATGTGTGTTATTGAATAGCTAATTGATATAAAGGCATTTCGACAAGTAGCTTCTAGACACCAACTAGACAAGTCTTACTCTTTGTGTTTGTATCTAACAAACAATTGACTTATTAATTATATCTATATGCATAATTATGTGTTTCAAATTTGTGACAACGTTGGCATTTAATTTTGTTTCTAGAGAACGGTATTGGAAAAGGATCTGGAAACGCACCTTGGATCTGTTCATGGCCATATGTCATCGTGGCCGCTCTTTCTTCGTTCTTATTTGGCCACCATCTCAGGTATACATCATAAATTATTTTAAGCATTTGAATGTTGATGCAGAAGCGTATGTTGGTGGGAGAGCATTGCCTACTATAATCAACTTCTTAGTTAACATCCTAGAGGTGGTTCTGCTTCACTCCTACAATTTTGTAACGTGGCAATTCCGACCCATTTAATTACTTATAAAAGGAGCAATTTGCATTGTGATTTATTCCAAAATGGGTCAAATTAAAAACATTACCTAAAAAGAACAAATTAAAAGTATTACCAAAATGGGTCAAATTAAAAAGTATAGAAGATGATTCAAGCGTTTTGTTTAGCTGTCTAAGGGTCTTTATTCAACACATGTTAGTCCTTAAGAACCATGGTTGATAGTTATGAAAACAGCTTAACATTAACTAGACAAGAGAACTAAACATTATAAAGTAATTACGATAATGAAAGATGCCAACAAACCAAAATAGTGACACGAGTTAGAATCGTTATAGATAATAGAATTGTAATTGCTAATCCATATTTGTTTTACTTCTGTTATACATGATTATATCTTTAATTTAAGACTACATACTACAACAGTTAAACTTAACTTTTTTCTATAAAACCATGTCACAAAATGTATGGAGTTTATCATTTTTTTGTTATCTTTTGTGTTAATCAACAAATTAAAAACTCATATATTTAAGTCACTCAAAAGTGATTTTAATGCCTAAACCCACCAACGTCTTTTTCTATAGAACGATTAGATTAATACTGCAGAACTTTAAGTTTTATTATAGTGGACATACTAATTATTTATAGACAACTAAGCACGTCTGGACCAAAGGTTTAAGTTCAACCCAACCGGTACCTAAAGTTGTCATTTTGGCCTGTTAACCGAGCTACCCCATTTTTACATATGTACTTCGTTTTATGAAAATTTTGAACTGACATGAGCATAAAGAACTAGGTTCTGTTTAATATAAGGCTTCTAATACAAATAAAACAAGGCATCTATATCGTTCTCTGAAGATGGTTATTAAGAAAATTACATATTTTGTAATAGGTTCGTTGTGGGTTGAATAAGGCTGGACTTACATATTGAGCTATACCACATCATCTTAATTATCATCAAGATCATCCCATATGGATTCTAGGTAGGTAAAGGAGCATATGACATAATAAACTTATATAAGCCGAAAAATATCAAAATAAGCCAAAATAAACAACTTTATAAAATATAAGCTGAAACAAACACCCCGTAAAAGAATATAGCAATGTTATTTTAGAATAGGTAATTAAAGATAGCGGTGTTAATCTTATTTTAGAATTAGCAGTGTTACTCGCATTTCGGGATGGTCTCAATAGGCTCATTACATTTAGAGGATTAAAATGAACATTGGAACTTTTTGTTTTGGTACATAGTTTTAGGATAATGTCCCATTGTCAAAATAAGGATCTTCTATAACTAAATAATTATTCTGTGTTAATAGTTTGTCACACACTAAGCAGAAAAAAACATAAACAACCCATATTGAATGCCTTAGTTTTTTTCGTTATGTGTCGCGGAATTAACTTGGTAGCGTTGTGTTCGATATTTGTTGTTGAAACCCCAGAGAAGAAATAATAATCAATTTCTCTTTCGGATGTGCTATCGTTTACAGTTCAGTTTCAAATAACGCAAGTTTTTGGTTCACTTTTATATAGTGGTTCACGATGAAGCGTTAGGTTTGGCCAAATCTCTTCACAACAAACTTGAGCATGCATAGCAAATCCCTACATGGGTGACTTTTTACCATGTTGCAATGTAGCAGATCCCTCCATGCCAGGTTACGTGTTTACGTGGCTGATGTGAAACATCAATAGTAAAGGGTGAAGTGAGTCATTTTTAACTTAGTTTTTTAAATTGGGTTTTTAAAAGAGTGAGACATGGTAAATTTATAAAATCTTAGTGAATTTTATAGTCTCTCGCTTTAGCTTGCCATCCACGACTCTTTAAACTTCGAGAAGCTGATTGTAATAATTCACAATGGGTCAGGTTGAGTAACGGGTCAATATAAGGTTTATTGAAGGCTTCTTATCCAAATTTTCAAGAATTCATTTGCGTATGATACTAAGGTATGATGTTGTTCATTTGGTGTAGTTTTATGAGTACTTGCCATATGAAAATGACTATACTTAGCATGCAACATCTACCGGATTGTCCTAAAAGTAAATTGTTCAGCAGATGTAACGTCACCCATATGTAAAGATGGGATGGTTAAAGCTAATTAGGATTCTTTTACTTTGAACGTAGACATAAAAATAGGCACATTAGTATGTCATATATGGTTACATAAATTCTAGCCTTTTTTAGGATCGGTATAAAACTGTTACTGAGTGCTTCAGGATCAAACGCACAGTCTTCTTCACATAAGTAGAAGTTTAATTTTTTCTAAAAACAAGCCCGGTGCATGGTTGTGAACATACCTGTTACTGGGTGTATGGTTTTAAACACAGGGTGGTCAACCACTAAAAAGTATTTCTGTGGAGCTTGAATTTCATGGCAATACAATGGCTGAAGGTATGTTTTAGAATGGACGTTTCCTGTATCGTACACATGTTTCTATTGTTTTCTGCATTACTAATTGCATTATGTTATCCTACATGTTTAATCCATAACATAATCAATAAGCACTACCAATAAGCAAGAATGAGTAGAAAATAAGCTAGAATGTAGAAAGAAAGTAGAGAGAGAAACAAAGATGGAAGATTAGATTTAGAGAGAAATGGTGAGTTACAAAATGAAACAAATGCAACCCACACCCTCTCCATGTGTGGAGAGGGTTCCTTTTATACCCTAACCTACTAGTTGGCACATGGGCTTTCTTAATGGGTCGGGCTTGGCTTATCATGGGCTTTAACCCTAAACATGGACAATATTAGGTTACAAACCAAGCCCGTTAATACCCGACTATCCTATTACATAACAAGACTAATTACGACTAATAAGACCGATAACATTCTTGTTCGACTTATATAAAATTAAGGCTAACAATCTCCCCCAATGTTGAGGTCTCTTTCTTCAAACTCCTCCGTACTACTGATGACATTCTTGTAGGAGTTTGCTTTGATTTATCATTGTCTCCCCTGACGTTGAAGATATGACTTTTGACGTTTATGCTTTGCCTTGTTTATCTTTGGTCTTAGTCTTTGCTTGTTTGTAATGGCTTTGTTCATTCATGCTTTGTGATCTTGATCTTGAGCCTTTATCTTTTGACTTTGAGTTCTTGAGATCGTTATCTTGCATCATCTCCTTGACTTGAATCATCTTGATTTGACTTTCTTGATCAACTTGTGCTCTTGACCAACATGCTCATACTTGTTACATTCTTGTTTGACATATATGATTATAAGTCTAACAATCTTCCCAAAATACGATTCTTTAATTGACTTTGAGGCTCTTTGATGATGGGGAAGTTTAGAATCAACTATCTTGATGTTGAACGATTGACTTTGAAAGCTTGAGTATGAGCATGTGGTTTATGAATCCGACTTCACTGGAATGAGGCTGCAACACCGTCGTCTAAACCTGAAATAAGACAGTTAGCAATAAAAGATGAATATGGCTTTGTCATTCATCTTGACTTCGGTTGCATTAACCTCCGGTTTCCCGTTTTATAGTATAAATACTATACCTGTGATCAGGTAGATTCAAAGAATCTCCTTGACAGGGTTTCCAGCTCAAAGCGTAGGATCTTCTAACACAGATGTATTAGATTCACCATGCTTGCTAGTTCTCATTACTGGAACGTCTCAAAGCAGACAACACGGTAAGAGTGAATCAGATAGTTACTATCTTTCTGATTTAGTCATCAATTCATTTACTGGACCAAAATCGATGTCCAGTTAGCACAAGCTCGATTCATGTGCAAGTCACCTACCAAGAGCTTGTTTGATGTTAGCTCAAGCAGGATTTCCATCTTCACGGTGAATACTTAAGTATCACTCGGATGTTCTGGCAAGATCTCAAGGATAATGCGTAGGACTCTTTGTTACAACTTGTGAACTTTATGGTGTTCAACAAGTGTATTTTGACATTGTGCCCTAATGAGATTTATAATTTGATCTCTTTTGACTCTAGACTCGATTTGTGCACTTTGGTTTTAGTAATCGAAGGCTGGAGCAGACTGCCACCTATTCAATATCAACAATCTCGGAGTGAGATGTCAATTGATAACATGTGTATCTCCGTGACAAATGAGACAAGTTTCTTTTGAGAGAAACCCGAATGGATGGGAAGGGTTGTGCATTGCATCACTGGGTCCATGATGTCGTCTTCAATATCAACAATCATCTTTGTGATTTTGATAGATTATGTATTGACCCGGTTTCTGCCTAAGTTGTGTGGAGGGCTGCTTTGTTTTCACCCTTTATCCATACATTTCTTTTTAATTCTTCAATCCATTCAATGCTTACCAAGACGTCATTACTAACACCTTGTTGTGATTGTTCCAGTGTTAGCTCAATCTTAGTCGGCATTTTTCCCTTAAACTCATTCTTCTCCAATCATACCTAAGGACTGCTATTTCTAACTATGGATTGTCCTTGGGCAGATCCATCCGGTTCTGGTTGGATCGTAGGACTTATTCCTAACCTAACCACCTTATGACTTTATAATCGTCGTGAAATTAATAGATTGTTGGGTTTGAGATCGAACCATAAAACCATTTTTTGACATTGTTATTTTCAAATACTCCCCCTACACATGTGCTTCGAGATTTGAAATTGTTTAGCACATGAAGGAAAGAGTTGCACTTAGAGTCTTAAAGATCACATTCTTATATATCATATTTTAATTACAATTTTCTCCCCTTATTTTAAATAATAAAACACTTAGTATTTGAAATACCAATTGATTAAAATTTATGACAAATGAAATTTTCATGGAGAAAAAATTATACCACGGATATTGCATGAATTCAGTTATCCGATAGCTCCCCTTCAACAGAAATGTGAGATACCAATATTTATTTAAAACTTGACATTGGAATAAAATTGATAGACATCCTACAAAATGTTAAAGACGAGAGAGATGCCTTAGTGAACAATAATATTAAAATTGTACATTATAAGTTCCACATTTTAATTTCACAAAATGTGTTTTGGATACATAAAATTGACATTTAGAGATGTTATCCAACACATTAAAAGAGCTTTGTTTAAACCCCCCCCCCACAGAATGATTCACAATAAAATGACATTCTACGTACTAAATTCTTTAAAACTTATTCGAGGAAGGGGCGGTGTTGAACACATAATTTTAACAAATACCACTTTTGAATGAAAAAATACCACAAATTATATTGTAGATCCAATTTTACATTGAAAGATCTTTTGAAAAATAGTGTTCAACAATTTTAAAACACATGATAAAAGACTTCTCTTCATTTGTAGAGTAAGTGCACTGAAGCGTAAATCCCTATTACATCGAGTCCGAGTCAGCACTAAAATGTACATAAGTCAATGAAGAAAATTTAGAAATGACATGTTTTGAAAGCATTTGAAACTCTTGCTCAAACTTCATTTACACACCCCTGTCTATTTTAAAATCAACATTTCTAGGTACTACATGTTATCGATTCCAAGAGACATGCCGAAAGATTCCTTTTGTGTATTTTAAAAATTTTTCTGATTTTATATTTTGTTTTTCTAGATTTTTCGATTTTTGTATTTTCTTTTTTTGGTTTTATATTTTTGTATTTTCTTTTTCAAAAATATTTATAAATCAAAATAAAGAGATAATAAAAATATTTACAAATCGAAGTTTCCATTAGCAGAGATAGTTGTTGCTTGAGTTGAAGTGGATGAAGTTGAATCAGGTTGTTGTTGACGTTTATTTGATGCATCAGTAGTAGTGACAGCGGAAGTCTTTGAAACAACTTGATTTTCTCCATTGAAATATTCGTCGAACAAGGACCGAATAGCAAATCCAGCTCATTTGCTTGATGAACTTCTGTTGACATTGTGGTGCGAAGCTTGAACCGTTTTGTACAAAAGTCGTTTGACATTGAGGTTCGAGGCTTGATCTGTTGTGATCAAACGTCATTTGACATTGAGGTACGAGGCTTGATCTGTTGTGATCAAACGTCATTTGACATTGAGGTACGAGGCTTGATCTGTTATGATCAAACGTCGTTTGACATTGAGGTTCGAGGATTGATCTGTTGCGATCAAACATCATTTTTCTGTATAATCATTTGTGAATCCACTTTGACAATGGTTTCTGAGATATTAGCTTTTTCAGCAACCACACTCTGAGATTTTCCTGCTTTACATTATATAATGCACCTGCACTTAAGTCAATTCTTTGTTGCTTTTGACCATTGAGTGATGTACCTGCACCTAAATCCAGAGTTTGTTTGCATACATGAATATTTAGGATATCTACATTGGAACCATGTGAGGGTTCACTGTCAACCTTACTTGTACAAGAGTTGAATAACTTTTCTGTAGGAATCCACCTAACACCAACAGTTTTGAAAATTCTACCCGTGGGTTTCCACCTAAGATCAGAAATAGGAGACGTTTTCTCATATACAGCAGAAGTCTTATTAGGAGAAAACCTATCTCTTGTGAAGATCTGCCTACCAGGTTTTTGAGTATGACTCTTTTGATCTACGGGTTTGTTACTGTTTTTGGTCTTATGGGATTGAATCTTAGCACGTGAGTTTACTTCCTTCAGGAGTTTTGTTATACAAGCATCGTGATTTGCATTAAAGACACACTTGTGACATGTAGAGCAAACAAATTGTTTGGAATCTGAGAAAGAACTAGAACTCTTAGAGTGATCTGCTTTGGGCACAACCGTTATCGTAACACGACTACTCTTAGATACAGGCAAACTCCTAGATGTTTGATTGTTGCTCCTAGGTTTTGGTTTGATATCATCAGCAGTGCATTGAAATCTAGCAGAAGGCATCACACTAGTTTTTGAGTTCCTATCTCTTTCTTGTGTCTTTTTCTTAGCTTCATTTAGATAGTGATTATGAACCATGTCATTTGAACTAAATCTTGGCATGTGCTTAGAACTATTCCTAGATGAGCTAGATGCAATCATGTGATCAGGTTTTGCAAAGGCGGATTCTGTTTTCTTAGGCAAATAATGTTGAGTGACTGGTTTTGACAAATTGTTATTCACATCAACTTGGGAGGCAAACCGTTGTTTTGACATTTGAGACCTTTCAGATTTAAACGCATTCGGTTGTCTAACAACTGATTGGTTTCTTAGTGATGGTAAAACCGGTTTCCCCAAGATTGATGTTTTATCAAACTTAGTATCTACACTATGTCCTTTTAACTTCCTTAAGTCATTTTTAAAGCAGCAATTGCAAAAACCTTTTCCTGAATCTGAGCTTTTAATTCAGCATTATTAGCAAGCAAAGAAGTTGTATGTTCTGTAGTCTTAGATCTCGTAAGTTTAATAGAATCATACAAATCTTTGTAATGCTTTTTCAAAGTCTCATTTTCCTTACGTAATTTAGCCACACTATGTTCTAATTCGATGTTCATTGTTTCAAGTACATCAATTTCCTTTTTAATCTTGGCTTTATTACTTGTGTCATTCAAAATTTGACCATGTTGCCCTGATTTTAAAGCTTGATTTTGATGTTTAAGTTCGAGAGCAATGCAATGTGCTTCCATTCTTGAAAAATCTTTTTGAAATTGGGCAACAGTTTTTTTGAGCAAAATATTTTCAGACTCGAGTGATTGTTTTGAGTATTCAGTTGTCTGGTTATCAGGTGATGAATCAAGCATAGGACTTTTAACTTGACATGTTTCAGGATACTGGTCAACCCTACCTTCATTAATGATTTCAGGTTGGTCAGTATGCTGTTGTCCTATTGCAAAGATATTATATTCAGCAGTCAATTGTACCTCAACCATTGGCTCTTCGTCATAAATGGGTCTGATATATGCATCATCAGCATCTGTATCATTCCCTGACCTGCTGCTATCATCTTGCACTTCTGATTCTGTTCCATTGCTCTCCATGACAACCAAACCATTATCCACTGCTTTACCCGTATCAATCTTACTCTCTTGCGTCTGCATATGTCTTTTATTCACCCTTCTTTCATACTGTCTTTGATGACGTGTTCTTTCAGCAACAGACTTCTTAACATTACCCATGTGTTGGAGTAGTGTATCTCTGAAGTGTTTAACCTCGATTCCAGTGTATTCAACAAAGTACTTGTCTGTCATTTGACTGTCATAATCTAAAGTAAACTTTGAATCGATGAACTTCTGGAACTGGTTGTTTACCACCCAAAAGGCTGCCATGGATCCGTCTTCTTGAAATTCATCTTTGTCAAGTTGCTTTTGTAGTTGATGTACGTTGAGGAGCATTATACTTGTAAAAGTATCAACATCTTGACTAAAGAATGACATGAATGCCCGTTTGAATCCATGTTCGATGCAAGTGCCTTTTAAGTCTTCTTTAGAAAGAACTTGAAGGTGTGAATGAAGAGATCGAAAATATGCCATGCATCTTTCTTTTGCTTTTGACATCTTATATTTGATTGCATGCACATCTTTTGTTTCAGAATTCAATCTGCATTCCTTTACTGATTTGCTAGATGCAGTCTCTGAATTACTTTCTTTTTTCTCAGAACAAGTGTTATGTATGACAACTAAATCAACTTTCAATGAATTAACATTCAATGCTGGAATTGGATTTGAATGATCTTCTTGTGTTTGCATCAACTTCTTTTGTTTCAACAATTGTGGAGTTCGTTGTTGATGAAGAGTTATCTCAAGCATGTATTTCCCAATGGAATCCATGTTAAAGATCATTGCATCGTATAAGGATTGAGCATCAAATCTTGTATATTTCTGCATACGCGCTTTGAATTCTAAATTGAAAGAATTTTTAAACGTTGTTCTGAGCTTTGTCAAAATAGTCTTGCAATCAGTCTCAGAAATTGTTTCTTTGGTAAGATGTTGTTCTAGTAAATCCAAGTCTTGAGAGAATGTTCTCTTGAAGATAGACATGGTACCAAAATCTTGTAGAGTTTCTGTGAGAAACTTGAATTGTGACTGAATTGCTCGAAGACTGTTCATGCATTTACTTCTTGAAAGTTGTGTCTTCTCTTGAACTTTAGAAGTTGAACACGAAGAAATTGTGTCATTGTGAAGAACACTTGATGTTTGAGTTGGCAAATTGGTATTGGTATTTGACATTTTGATGTTGTGAATTGATATCGGATCTTAAGTGTTATGAAGTGTTGATTGTATTATGATAATTGTTGGATCGATACAATGATTAGTGATTGTATGTTAAAAGTGATGATTGTTTGTTGGATTAGGTGATATGTTGTTTAATTATGATTTGGTTTGGTTGAAATGAGTTAACGTAATGAAGATAATAAGACTTAGACAAAACTCAGTGAAGAAGCTTAGACAAAACTCAGTGAAGAAGCTTAGACAAATCTCAGTGAAGAAGCTTAGACAAATCTCAGTGAAGAAGCTTAGACAAATCTCAGTGAAGAAGCTTAGACAAATCTCAGTGAAGAAGCTTAGACAAATCTCAGTGAAGAAGCTTAGACAAATCTCAGTGAAGAAGAAAATTTTTCCAGAGTTTCTTTCTACCAAAACGCAATGATGGTCTTCAAAAATAGGCAAAACGCAGAGACAAATCGCAGTCTAAAGAGGCAAATCTCAATAGACAAAACGCAGTGCTTAGACAAATCTCAATAGACAAAACGCAGTGCTTAGACAAATCTCAAGAGACAAAACGCAGGAGACAAAACGCAGGAGACAAAACGCAGTGAAGAAAAATACAACTTTTTCCACCTAAAAACACCTAAAATCGCCATTTTGAACGTTTTTGCTTAGTTTCTTTTGCACAACTTGATTCTAGAAGGTTATAACAACTATAAAAACACCAACTTTAACATCACAAATGTGAGAATCAAAGAGTGTCAAGAATGAGACCATAAACCTTCAAAAACCAAACTGTTAATTTAATCTAACCAAGAAAACGCACACACAATCTAGCTAATCATCCCATGAGCTCTGGTACCACTAGTTATCCCACATGTTTAATCTATAACACAATCAATAAGCACTACCAATAAGCAAGAATGAGTAGAAAATAAGCTAGAATGTAGAGAGAGAAACAAAGATAGAAGATTAGATTTAGAGAGAAATGGTGAGTTACAAAATGAAACAAATGCAACCAACACCCTGTCCATGTGTGGAGAGGGTTCCTTTTATACCCTAGCCTACTAGTTGGTACATGGGCTTTCTTAATGGGTCAGGCTTGGCTTATCTTGGGCTTTAACCCTAAACATGGACAATATTAGGTTACAAACCAAACCCGTTAATACCCGACTAGCCTATTACATTACAAGACTAATTGCGACTAATAAGATCGATAATATTCTTGTTCGACTTATATAAAATTAAGGCTAACACATTACTAATTCTTCTATTTAAAATTTAAAGGCTTGATGGTCAGTACATGTTTGGGAGGTGCTTCTTTGTAAGGTTTAGTTGTCAGCTATTCTGCTTATACATCATTAGATTTTAGTAAAAAAAGAATAGTCAACTATTTATATAGATACTTTATCTTCTATTTATTTGGTTAAAATCACCAACCTTGGCTGAATCTATCTTGAGTGATGTTAAGATGTTTTTCCCTTGAACGAACTATTAAAATATTGATTTCATTTGGTTTGACATGGAGGCTATTGTAAGAGGCGCTTGACTAAAGAAGAAATAGATATGATACTAACATTAACTAAAAAGAAGGGTTACAAGATTAAGAAGGGATTGGATGGTCTTACTATGCAAGTTGATGTGTCCGGATTTAACGATCGACTAAACAAGTCAAACTTGTACTTTTTGTTATATTGATTCACAAGCTGAATGTTTCGTTCCGAGTTAACTTCACTAGAAGAGGAGAGCTTGCAAAGCACCAAGTTTAGCTTCTGCTTTTGCTTTTAAGTATTCTTTAGGCTTCTATGTATATTCATAAATGACATCATTTGTGCGTATAATACTTATTGCTGTAAAAGTTGGCTCAGATGCTCTCCCGTTTGACCAAGATTGTTGAAGAATTCAACATTGAAGTGTATATGACAAACCAAGGTTCGAATTTAGTATTAAATTTAGAACACTAGGTCTTGTCTATACCATTAAACTCATTAATATGAAATTTATGAATGTTTATTTCAGTGATAGCTGATCCATGTGGTGGAGTATTCATCTCAGATCCAAAGAAACAGCAGGAGGGCATGGAAGAAGAAGAATACGTTTCAGTTATCTTGGCCGCACATTTAATCTTCTTGCACATGTAAGGTGCACTAATTTTTTTTTTACATTTTCCACATGCTATATATTGTCTTCGATGATATATGCAATTATTCCAAAAAAATAACAAATTAAGGTGTTGGCGAAGATCCTTTAGAAAATGAAATTCTATAATAAGTATTATCTTAGAGCCTGAGGTAAGTTGGAAAGTTTTTTAGTCGATGACAGGCAGAATGTCTTTCAGGCCTCCCAACCGATAAGATTTTACCCAAGACCAAGCCCGGTGCAACTTTAGTACAATTGAGATGAACTTGAAACTATAAGAATTGTAACAGGACGGTAACAATAACATTTTGCCACAAACCAAGCCCGGTGCAACGCACGGGTGTGGTCAGACCTCGTATTACATAAATTAAACAAATGTGTTTGTTTCTTCACCTTATTTATGGGCTTATATTAAACCCTCTTTGAAGTTGACTACTCTGAGAAGACGGAGGATATTGTGGCAAATGAAAGACATAAGTGTGTCTTGTTGTTGTGTTGGGAAATGAAGGTGAAAATGAATCAAGGGTTGAGATTAACTGGCTACTTTGAGAAGACGCAGATTACCATTTTAATTTTCATGGATTAATAATTTTTTGAGTAAATTGCATAAATCGTCCCTAAAGTTTGGCCAAATTGCATGTTTCGTCCCAAACGTTACGAAAGTGCAAGGATCGTCCCTGTGGGGAAACCTTTGATGCAAGTATCGTCCCTGCGGGGACGATACTTGCACCAAAGGTTTCTCAAAAGGTTTCCCCACAGGGACGATACTTGCACCAAAGGTTTCCCCACAGGGACGATCCTTGCACTTTCGTAACGTTTGGGACGAAACATGCAATTTGGCCAAACTTTAAGGACGATTTATGCAATTTACTCTAATTTTCTTAAAATGAATTTAAAGGTTTTATACACATAATAATATATATGTATGTTACACTTGGTTTATTTTCGTCTATTTGATTCCTTAAGGGATGTTTGGTACGGAAGAATAGAAAGATCAGGAATGAAATCGGTAGCATTACTCGTGTTTGTCTGTAGAATGAGAATAGAGAATAAAAATGGATTCTATATCCATTCTAGTATAAAAAAAGCGGAGAATGATTGAGAAACAAGTTTTATATGTGTATCCTATTCCTTCGTTCAATTCACGAGGAATGGAAACAGACCCATTATCCACGTGCAAGGCACATTCAACAACAAAACACACACACACACACCATTCAGGAAACCATAAACCATCTTGCAATTTCAATTCTTCTTCACAAAATCGACACTTCATTAACCAAATCGAATGCTTTGTTAAATAAATTAATCTTCTCTTGGTCTTCATTGTTGTTTGTTGTCATTACAACGACTGCTCGTCGTTGCTATGACACTTAAAATCAGGTAGATTTATATATGATCTCGCTGATTATGATATCTACAAGTATGAGAATTTTCTAGGCTATTTAGTTATCAAAGAGCAGTTGGTTGTGGCGCATGCCATCTATTTGATAAAATGCCAATTTTAAATTTTATCTTTAAATGAATACAAACTACTACTAGCAGCTTTGTAAGTGTACTGAGATGGTTGTTATAAGAGATGCGAGATGCGCCAATTCCTCCACCATCACCAACAACGGCCAGCTTTGTAAGCATATTTGTCCCAAGGTTGGAAGGCCATAAAAGAGGGTCATCCTAATCTTAAAAAACAAGTTTACTTGTTTTGCTCCGTATTTGGTTATCATATGATAAATCAATAACATTTGTTAATACTTGTTATATTTGGTTACTGATATGTTGATAACATTATTTTGCAGATGCAAAATGAAAAGGTGAAAAAGGCGAATGAGAGGAAGGTATATCTACAACTATACGAGGCAATGGAAGCCCTTGTTCATATATGTGGCTCAAGGTTATGAAATTGTAGTTTCTACTTGATTTTTGTTAACAGTATGGTTTGATGACAACTCAAACATATGTTATATTAAAGTAATGTTATGTACTTTTGGCGTTGCTTAGCAAAGTGAAATTAAACACTTGTTAACAACATATTCTAGAAAAATTGTAAGAATTGTTAACATATAAATTCAGTATATAAATGTCATCAGTCCATTCCTATGGTCATGCCAAACAAGAGAATCAAGTATATAACATACTTTTATGTTTGGTTCTTTACGAGCAACATTAAAAGTAGCAGACACACCATAATTACCAGGCAAATCGATCTTATAGGCATTATCATTGATACGTCGCAAAACACGAAATGGGCCATCCGCGCGATCCTGCAACTTCCCATAGCGTCCCGAGGGAAATCGCTCCTTGCGTAGAAATATCCAAACTAAGTCACCTTCCTCAAACACAACGCGTTTTCGATGTTTGTTTGCACGCGTCTGATATTGCAAATTATGTTTCATAATTTGGTCCCGAACTTGTTCATGTAAGAGTTTGATTTGATCCGCCCGAGCCTCCCCGTCGGCACTATAGGAATCAGCAATTGGCAATGGAACTAGATCCAATGGTGTGAAAGGGTTGCGACCATAAACCACCAAAAAGGGGCTTCGTCCAGTTGAACTGTGGGACGATCGGTTGTACGCAAATTCAGCCTGAGGAAGGGCGAGGTCCCACTGTTTCTTATTATCACCAACTAAACAACGAAGTAAATTACCAAGGCTCCGGTTTGTAACCTCGGTTTGGCCATCCGTCTGTGGGTGGTGAGAGGAACTGAATTGCAACTTGGCGCCTAAGTGCCTCCACAGAGTACGCCAAAAATGGCTAACGAACTTAACATCCCGATCCGAAGTGATTGTTTTCGGGACCCCATGCAGTTTTACAAGAATTGGAAAACGGTATTTTATGGTGATTTTGTTAACCGCGCGACTGTCAATACACATGCGAAACGTGCCATTAGGTTTAGGAACAAGTAATGCCAGGACGGCACACGGGCTCATGCTCTCACGGATTAAACCCTTTTCAAATAGCTCGGTGACTTGTCGGTGTAACTCGTTATATTCTTTCGGGTTCATGCGATAAGCTGCTTTGTGAGGGATTGTTGCACCGGGAGTGAAGTCGATGCAATGTTGTATCTCCCTCATGAGTGGTAATCCTGCAGGAATATCATCAGGAAAAATATCGAAGAATTCATTAAGTAATGGAATCACCTCAACTGGGACATCTTCAACTGGTGTGTTCTCTTCGACGATAACTAGACCGAGCACGGGACGCGGCGGTGATTGTCTTGTGAGGCCGACGAGATCGGCTTTTGTCACTGGTGCTATCTCTGGTTTTTCGTCTCGAGGATTAAGAGGAGCCAATGTAACATGGAGACCGTCTTTTTTGAAGGAATATGTGTTTCGAAACCCATCATGCTTTGCCCTTCGGTCGTATAGCCATGGTCTTCCGAGTAACAAATGGCACGCGTCCATCGGGATGACTTCACACCATATCTCATCGGTGTATTTTGTACCGATCGAGAAGGTCACCAAGCACTTGTGTGTCACTTTGACTAGGTTACCCTTTTTTAACCACGTTAACTGATACGGTTCCGGGAGGTCTTGGGTGGGTAGCCCTAGCTTGTCGACCATGGTGGTGGCGACCATGTTTTCACAGCTGCCACCGTCAATAATGACTGTACACACCCGTCCCTTGGCGGTGCATTTAGTGCGGAAGATATTGTGTCGAAGCCACTTGGTGTCGTCCTCCGGATCAGCAACAAGTGTGTTCAACAGCCGTCGTGCAACAAGTGCTTCACCCTTGTCCGGGTAAAGGATCTCGGTTTCTTCTTCACCTTCGGTGTCAAACTGGGGTTCTGTGTCGTTGACGAAAGCAACAATTTGTTTGTTCGGGCAGTCACGCTTGATATGACCCAAGCCTTGACATTTAAAACAACGTAAGGGAGCTGAGTTGTCATTCGCTGTAGTAGGGGCTGTTGGGGTATCGGTCTTGACCGGTCCAGTTCTGTTGGAGATTTGTGGTTGAGTTGGGTTGCGGCTAGAAGGTTGGAACCGGGCAACGGTTTTGCCTCTTCGAGTGTTCTGTTGTTCGACCCGCAAGGCTAACCTGCACACATCCGAAAAAGAATAATATTGCATTAACGAAACGGTGTCGGCAATGTCTGGTCGGAGTATGCCTAGAAAGCGCGCGATAAGCTGTTCTTCGTCTTCGTCAGCCCCACAACGTAAACGCATTCGTTCAAATTCGGTGATAAGAGCTGTGACAGACAAAGTACCGTGGCTAAGGTTGTGGTATTCGATATATGCGTCCTGTTTGAAGGTGACTGGAAGAAACTTGGCACGCAAGAGTCGTTTCATCTTATCCCATGAAGCGACCTTGTGTTTCCCGTCGCGATGACGCTGCTTTTGGATGTTTTCCCACCATAACGAAGCATATTTTTTTAACTTTATGGAAAATTATTTTACCTTTAAATTATCTGGAATGTCGCGAAGATCAAAAATTCGCTCGACTGTGAGTAACCAGTCAAGAAAATCATCGGGTTGTAGGTTGCCTTCGAACTCGGGGATCTCGGTGCGAAGACCTAGAGATCGGAGTGGATCAGCGGGCTGTTGTGGTGGTGGTGGGGTACGATGGCGGCGATGGTCTGGAGAAGGTGGTGGGTGCTGATTGTGAAAAAAATTGTTGAATTCGTCGTCTGATGTGCCGCTAAACTGTGATTGAGATGGTGTGTTTTCAAACTGTTGTTCGTAGCGGTTAAAAGGATTGATTTCTAATTCCCGAATCCGGTTGCGAAGTCGTTCGAGCTCAACATCACGAGGGTCGGGTTCAGCAGACATCGTGAGATCCTTTTGGCTCTGGATACCACTTGATAAGGATTCGTAAGAAAAAGGATAACCTAGGACTAAAACCTAGCGGCGATGAGCACTTGGCCAACCAAGTTGCTGGATCGTCGGGCGCTTCTCGGCCAACCGAGTAAGACAAAGAAAACGCAGAAACACGTTTAATAGAAAACTTCAATTATTCAATTCTTAACCAACCAACCAAGGAGTTTAAATAGGAAAACAAATAAACCTAAATCCCTAAACTTAAGGATAAAGAAACACAATTTAAAAAGGAAACAAATTCGTAACAAAAATAGACTTGCAATAATTTCTCCTTTAACTTCGGTTGGATGGGATCTTGTTGCCAAATCTCGCCCTTAGCCACTTAACCCATCGGACCCGTTCCCGTCGATGGGCCTTCGTTCCACCGGACCTGTGTTATGATGCCGATCGGTATCAGTTTCAACTCGACCCAAATGTGTTTGGCACCCTCATATTTAGGACGGAGCCAAAAGCATGCCAAAGCCGTACCAAATTACATTTGGCACGACTTTTTGAGTATTTGACACGGTTTTCCCCCTCCCAAATACCCTTTTTGCTTGTACATAGGCTGTTTAGTCAAATGGTTTGAACGTAATATCATGAAGGCAGTATAACCAATGGCCAATCTCGTGAAATATTAATCACGTGAAAACTAGTAACCAAGATGCAATAGTATGAATACAGTCACGAGATCTTCAAAACATTCCATGGAGTTTGCCATGTATTCGATGTGAATTCACTCATCGGATGTAATTTGAGTGATTTTATGTACAATTACGTTGCAAACAAAATAAACTCTGTAAAGTAATCTAAATTAAAATTCTTTATGCTTTCATTTCAGTGAACTAAAGAGGATCACTATGGAATTCAAATTACAATTACGCTAAATTACATTGCGTTACAAGGAACCAAACGGGGCGTAACTATCTGAATAAGATATGGAAATTACTAGCAAAATTATACATATATGAAATAATATTACAAAACAATAACTACATGTACAAATAAATATAAATACGACCTTTTACTTCATAACCTTTGGTGAGACCCCTGCCAAGTTTTCCTTTCTTTCAATGTCTTCTTTTCTTATGTGCAAAGAATCTGTCGTTGCTAATTTGTTTGTTCTTTAAATTATAAAAGAAACCTGAAATATTGAGAAAACCACCAAAATTAGCAAAGTAACCATAAGAAAGTCACATGTTCCAAGTCATCAAAAAGTTTGTATGGTGTAGGAACAACGAAAAGTAAATATAAAATGAATGTTGATCAAAATGCAAAAACGAAATGTGATGAACGAACAACCTCCGCCTAAGAGTTGGGAGGACGAGTGCCAACATAACCGCAACCGATTATTAAAAACGCTATAGCTTGTAGATATATGTATATGTAGTAGCGATACTTCCCAAATGCAAAATCCAAGCTACCACTAATGAGGAGGAACACGCCCACGCTAAGCTCTAGAATATGAAATCTGTAAGGATGCACATGATAATTTATTTAGTTAACTCATACAAGATGATATTGTTCATAATTTTTTTTTTGGAACGACAATTTGTGGCTACATGGCCCCTAGCCCAGAAGGCGTAGCGAGCCCACACAACCAGGTTGGGTCCAGCCCAGAAGGCAATGGCACCCTTCCCTTTACACACGCGGGAGGAAACCCCTATCGCCCTAGACAAGACTCGAACATGAGACCTTGCCTAGGAGGGTAAAACCTCCATACCATTGGACCAAATGCCCGTTGGTAAATTGGAAAGTCAAATGCGGCGAATTTGAGAGGAGTGAGTGCAACATATATATTGTTTTGATATTGACCTTCTAAAAATATATCATTTTGACCCGTAACACAACAAAACCGCCCATTGTCACAAATGCGCTCACGTCCTCTAAATTTCAAGTACTAAATTATTCCCTCTTGATTTCAGAGAGTTCCAACGAGTGTAATGTGCATTCTTCACAATGTTCAATATGGGAGCACCCAATTGAATTAACCGCCAAGATTCAACCCTTTTAATGTGAGATCAATTGATTTCCATAGATTAACTATTTTAAACGGACATATTTAAAGTAGAGAGAAAAAATAGATACAACCCCTTTACATGAGAGAAAAATATCAAAGTTAAACAAAAGAGCCCTTTTAGACTAAAACCAAAACTTTGACCAAAAGTGAAAACGCACCAAACCAAAATGGACCAAAAATGTAACTTTAACTCATTGTGACCCGTTACACAACCCGCCCATTGGTCACCTCTCTATTCAAGGCACTATACTTTCCTTCGCTTATTTCAAGAGTTCTCAAACGATGTCTGCGACATTCATCACAGTAATGTTCAATAGGGTGCACACCAATGAAATGAACCGCAAGTTCAACCCCTTTTAATGTGGATCACTTGATTTCCATAGATGACTATTTAAACGGATATTTAATAGAGAGAAAAAATAGATATGGTCAAAAGACGGAATTTTTAGACCTTGGTTTGCAAGAAATCAGAACATATTTCAGACTCTTCTTGCTATCTTCGGTGATGTTAATGTTCATGTTCTGTTCTCGAATCGCAAAGAGTATGATACATGCATGACAAGGCTCGTTTTTGAGGCGAGGTGTATCGATACGGGTTGACATGTATACCCGAACCAAGTCTATGAAGAATGGGTCAACAATAGTTTTATTTAGTATTGTATTGTGGTGTATTATGTGTTCCTTCATTTTAGGAGGTCATGCATGCACGTTCTATTTTACGGTTACATTCCCTTTTCTTAGTATTAGGTTAGGATATTGCAGTTTGCATTGTTTGCTATATATAAGTAATCTTGTAACGAAGTTAAGGGGATATGAATGAAGAAGAATTTAAGTCTAGTTTCTCTCTAGTATTCTTGGAGTCTTGCCCGCTCTAAGGGCCGTATCCTTCACTTCTCGTATCTACTTCTTGGGAGATTGACCATCTCAAATCGGTCTCTTTACAGAGTAATAGATCACATTTGCCTTCCCTTTCTCTTTGAAATCCCCGGCCTTATAGGAAAGATGAGATGTGTATTATTTACTTATTTATTACGGGTTGCCTAATTGTATACCCATACAATTGTCATTGTGTGTTAGGTTTTCTAGCAGTTTTTTGAAGCAGATTATTTCAGATTAGCATATAGCTCTGATTTGTAGAAATGTTATTTACACGTTACAAACGATGATTTATTTGTAATTTGTTGTGCATTAATAGAAACATGAGTTTTTTGACATATCCCTTGTTTTGGTATAGTAGTATGGTTTCAAGTTGGCGTTTTAGGATGTTTGATCAGTTGCACCAGTTTTCATATACCCGGTTTGTAGGGTCAAGGGTGTGTCGCTCGCTGTCCAGGTGTAACTCATGTTCTTTGGGTGTCCATTTATGTATCATGTTAGGATGATGTTATGGTATCACAAACTGTTCAAGTCATTCACATGATCCTACTTTCTCGCCGGCTTAAGTTTGTATGAGTATCACCTTCGCAGTCACATTGGAGAACACATGGACCACGGTTGTCGCATATTGTTTGGTCATTGTCATACGGGGAACCATACGGTCCATGTACTTGTTTTTGTTAGACAATGAAAACCCGTTGCAAGTATTGTATTATTGATATGCTGTTACATGGAACATACTAGAAATCATAAAACTCTAATGGACCCAACCCTAGAGATGGGCAAAAAAACCGGGTTCCAAACCGGTTTCCGAGTTGAAACCGAAAACCGAACCGGTCAACCCCGGTTTTGACCAAACCGGTTTCGGTTTTTGGCCAAACCGGCGGTTTGGAACCGGTTTGGCTTTCCACCGAAATACCCGGTTTGAAAAACCGGTTTCAAAAACCGGTTTGGAACCGAACCCGATTTTCTTGAGACATTGGAGGACCCGGGAATCACACTTTTTCTGATTTTCTTATCCTATCTAGATTTTCTTGAGGATAACTGGATAGGATCAATGATTTTCTTGTGCTATAAATAAGGGTGTTGTATTACAACTTAAATCACAACTTACATTACATACAATCCTTCTTAAGCAAAAAAAAACATATCCACCTCAATGGCAAGTGAATCCGCCTCAACTACCACCGGTGTTGGTTCAACAAGTGCACTGACAATTCGTGAAATCATACCAACCAATCGAACCCCCGAAGTTTGGAAAGACTTCAACATGTGCATTATGACCAACGGTCAGAAAAAAGCTCAATGCAAGTATTGCTTTCATTTCTTATCGGAGGGTTCCAACACGACGTTGAAGAATCATATAACTCATCCGCATTGTGAAGTATTAAAGGCGCAGCAGAATCAGAATCCAGAAGCGGGGCAAACGTCGATGGGACGAGATGGGCAAATTTTCATGTACAATCCGGATTATCTTCGTGAACAATTCGCGGGTTTGGTGATTCAACGAGGGTTACCATTCAACCACTTTGACCACGAGCAGACAACGAGGGTGTTCCAGAACACTATGCAACCAAGATACACTCATGTAAGTCGTTCTACTCTCAAACGTGATGCAATGAAATTATGGGTAGCGGCTAAACAAGCAACAACCAAGATACACTCATGTAAGTCGTCCCTATTTTGGATGGTCGTTAATTTTTCTCGTTAAGTCTAATTATTAAAAGTGTATTTTGGTCTTTTTGCTCCTGTCACCACCATAGGGACGAAACGTGTAATTTTTTCTTATTATTATTATTATTATTATTATTTCTTATTTTAAAAAAAATAAAATTTTTTTATTTCGGTTTCAGTTTACGAGAAATAATAAAAAAAATTAAAAATTTTAATTTTTTTTACTTCGGTTTCAGTTCGAGCAATTTTTAATTTTTTTTTAAAAACACCGCGACTTATTATTTTTCTTCTCGTAAACTGAAATCGAAATAAAATTGCTCGTAAACCGAAACCGAACTAAAAAAAATTTAAAATTTTAATTTTTTTTATTATTGCTCGTAAACTGAAACCGAAATAAAAAAAAATTAATTTTTTTTATTATTGCTAGTAAACTGAAACCGAAATAAAAAAATTAATTTTTTTTATTATTGCTAGTAAACTGAAACCAAAATTAAAAAAATTAAAAAAAAAATTTTAAAGATTTTTTTTATTATTGCTCGTAAACTGAAACCAACATAAAAAAAATTTAAAATTTCGTTTTTATTATTGCTCGTAAACTAAAACCGAAATAAAAGAAAATTAATTTTTTTTTAATTTGATTCGTATAAATTTTTTTTAGTTATTGCTCGTAATAATAATAAGAAAAAATTACACGTTTCGTCCCTATGGTGGTGACAGGAGCAAAAAGACCAAAATACCCTTTTAATAATTAGACTTAACGAGAAAAGTTAACGACCATCCAAAATAGGGACGACCTACCAGTTTCAAAATTAGGGACGCCTAGCGTAATTAAAATGAAATAGGGACGAAACGTGATGTTTGGTATAAACCATATGGACGAAACATGTAATTTTTTCTAAAAGATTTAATGAATATATTATCTTCATATATTTCGATAATACTCTATAATAAAACTTATAAAACATGATAAAATAAAAATATACATGTAGTTTAAAAAAACATAATGTCTAAGAGCCCTGGGTGTAGTAACGCCGGCAACGGCGTTGGGCGGCGTTGATCGGCGTTACTACACAGCACGCCGGCGTTGCCCAACGGCGTTGGGCTCGGCGTTGGCCGGCCAACGCGCGTTGGGTGTATTTTAAAAAAAAATCGTTTTGCCCCCTCCAACGGCTATATAAATGTTTTTAATTTCCCCCTTATTTTTAAAAAGTTACAAAACACCCCCTAACGGATAGTTTATTAAAAAAAAATTACAAAACACCCCCTAACGGCTACTTTTTCAAAAAAAAAAAAAACATCCCCCCCCCCACACACACAACTCATTATAAATACTCCAATACCTCTATATTATTTTCTCACAAAAAAACACACATTTACAACAAAAAACACATTACAAACTCTTTCACAATGAATCAAAATCAAATTGGTTGAACCGTTTTTGATATCGATGAGGAAACCGACGCATTCTATTTACAAAAAGCTAGCGAGTATCATGAATGCCTACTACAACAAGAAGCTCAACCACGATTGACCCGTACCCCGATCTTCCGTGACCGTGAAGATGCCGAAAGACGTCTACGAGCCAATTATTTTGATGATCACTGTAAGTATCCGTTGTACTATTTTCGGAGAAGATTTCGTATTAGCCGTAAACTTTTTCTAAAAATTGTCAATGGTGTTTCAAGTTATACGGCTAATCCTCTCCCACAACATTTTCATTTCTTCACATTTCGACTCGATTGTATGCACTAAGAATGGAGAAATTGTCTAGTGTCATGGCAAGGTCAATACGGCAGGGGTGATGAAAAATACCTTACTATAATGCTTGAAGTTGTAGCTTCGCAAGATTTGTGGATTTGGCATGTGTTTTATGGGATGGCGGGTGCGAATAACGATATTAATGTTTTAGATAATTCTCCGTTATTCGACGACCTATTAGATGACTTATCCTATGTGGTTCCGTATGTGGTAAACGGAGTTGAGTATCGTAATGGGTATTACTTGGCCGATGGAATTTACCCAGAGTGGGCAAGTTTCGTCAAATCATTTACGGTTGCAACTGATCAGAAGCATACGTACTTTAAACAGCGTCAAGAAAGTGCACGGAAAGATGTCAAACGTACTTTCGGTGATCTCCAAGGACGTTGGGGACTTATTCAACAACCGGCCCGTGCATACGAAGTCAACACATTACGTAGAATCATGTATGCTGGCATCATAATGCATAACATGATTTTTGTCACACCCCCAAAATATCATAGTATAATGGCAACCGAGGGAGTGTGACTTCATGATTATCATACTTCTAAGCAATACAGAACGACCTCTATATGAGACGTTTTAAGAAAACAGATCACTTGAATTAGAAAGTAATAAATTGTTTAACATTCAGCGGAAGCATAAAATAGACAATACAACATTGTTTTAAATAGGACAAGTGATCTTCAGAAAATGACAGCGATGCATGAGACTTCAAATAGCATCTTCATTCTTAATACCTGAGAAAACATTGCTAAAGTGTCAACATAAAGTTGGTGAGTTCATAGGTTTGATTAAGCAAAAAATGTAGTGTTTGTGAATCACAAGATTTCATCCACATATGACAATATAATAGATACAAAGTCATATAAATTGCATTACTATTGTCTAAGCTCATGACACCGAAGCGTTAACATATACCAACAATAAATGAATGCCCTTGCAGGTGTCTAACCTGGGACACCCGTAATCTGACTCAAATGAAACTGTGTTTGCTTGACTAATGTCAGTCCAAGACAAACAGGGATTGTCAATCCCGATAGATCTATCCATAACATTCGCGCTCACAAAGATTGACGGTTCATGATAATTCGGGCAATTAGCAACTTGGGTTAAATCGGGACTTAGACCAATCAGTAATGAGTAATTGTACTTGTATTCACACGTTTAAAAAAAAGCAAGTTCTCACCCTAAGAGATTATGTAAAAACAATAGAGTAGGGGCTAGAACCACCTGACAGTTAATCGTCTGAATTAGTAATGGATTAACGGCAACGTCAATGACTCAGTCAAACACCAAAATAGTTATGACAAAAGTCGGAGTTTTCATATTAAATACGTACATGCAATGAATTATGCAAATGGTCAAAAGTATGGACGTTTAAGAGTTGACGCCTTATGTTTGAAAAATGGTTGTTTAAACCGTTCATTCTAATGTACTTTACAAACTACAATATGTACAAAAAGATTTATATACCGTCGCACTTATATTTATAATTTGTGTGAGTTAAATATCAAAGGAAGTAACTAATATTTGTTGTAATATATTAAGTACATACACCTTCTTGTCGCGCTTGTTTATTTATATCGTCGACGTTAATTAATGTGCTACAATTTATTTAATATTCTCTCGCTTCATGGTTTTTAAGTCGTATGGCTTTTAACTTCATATTTTAAAACCCTATTACATTTTGAAATATTTTTAACTAAACTTAATGAGCCGGGATAAACTCGTTTAAAAGTTCAGTTCTATTGTTAAAATTTATAAATCATCGAAAATATCGCTTTTAACTTATAATCGTTAAAATACTATACTCGTCAAAATAGATATACTTGTTAAAATAACTATACTTGTTAAAATAACTCTACTCGTTATTAAGTTGTCATCCCATTTGGGCTCGAACCGAGAGTTTAATAAATGTGTATGTAATATATATATATATATATCTACATCAGAATTAAAGTCAACTTGTCCAAAACACACACTCATTTTATGTCCAAAATTCATCACGTGTGTACACAATTATATGTCCTTTCTCTCTTCTTTGCTTTCTTTTCTTGCTGCACACCTGACGCACACAACAGTGAGTTCGGTTTTCAACTCCTTCGAAACAAGGCTCAATGTATATTATATATATCATGTGTACTCTATCTTTTTCTTTCTCTTTTGCTGCCCCAAATGATGCAACAACAATGAGCTTTTCAACTCATTGTTTTCAGTTCCTAACTTCCCACCGAAACCCACATGTATATATATAAGTTTTCTTTCTATTTTCGTATATTTCTATTTTGGTTCTCTTCTCTCTTCCCTTCTTCCCAGTCACCTTCTCTCCGGCTCGCTCAACTCGTTTAAATCTCTTATTGAAAATATATTTTTAATCCCTTGAGTCTCCAATAATATATATATATAATATATATTTTATATTCTTTCGTTCTCATAATTTTCCATATCTAAACCCGAATGGACTTTAAAATCTTTTTAGCGTTAAACATATTTTTATAAACAATGTGTCTCTTTTAAAACTCGTTTTCGTGGTTACACATTTTAAGTCATCAACAATAGAAATAAGAACATCGTTTACACTTCTCTATTCCAAATTTTAATAAGGTAAATTGTGTGCAAGTGGTAAAAGATATTTGGTGCATTATTCTTGTATAATACTAACAACTCTCATGGCCTACCTCTTCTTCCTCTTTCAGTTTTTCTGTCGAGTAACAGGGTATACCCACTTGTGTTTTATCTTCTCAATAACACTTATTACATGCACTCATATAGCTCACATGTTCTACCTTTTTATTTCTTTTCTTTGGCTGCTAACTGACGCAACAGCAAAGTGAGTTAAAACTCACTGTTTTTGTTTCCTACTTCTTGTAATCAAGACCCATGTGTATATATATTATATGTCACTTGTTACTTTCTTTCTTTTTCCCTTTTTTTTTGTTTGAGTTCACACACAGAAGACAAGCCACAACAGTGGTCGTTGTCTCCCACACACGCCCTCTATGATAATATATGCATATAGGTTAAACGTGCATTGGGTTGTTATTTCATGTGCGCAATCCTTGTGGTTCGCTAATCGTTCTTAACACATACATCACTTAGAGTTCATTTCACTTTGGTATGATATGAAATGTCATGACTAATCTTTTGCATGAACTAGCCACACAAAGTTTTACGTTGCGTGATAGTCAACCAAGTTTGAGGCTTCTTTAGCCGAGACTAAACATGGGTTGGGTTTAGGTCGTGTGTTACATTACGAAAATAATGACATATGAACGCTAACGTACAAGGACAACTTATTGAGGTCCGAGCTTGTTGGAAGATGGTGAGAAGGAAAAGATGTTGGTAAGACTTGAACTTGGCTGCTACTTCTCTAAAGCCGACGTCTACCTAGCTTTTGCACTCCACAAAAGTTTGAATCTGACTCGTGTAATCTTTTTCTTATTGTTTTTCAAGTTTTTAGTGTGATTGCATAGCTCGTGCATGAATGTCTATTTATACTATAAGGAGTTTACCGATTCATTGAAACCATGCATGTGAATGGTATAATTCATATATACTATTCGTATATAATACTATTTGTGATGATTGTTATTTTATAATACTATGAAAGACTATTTACTATTCGTGAATTGAAATTGAAATGAAACTGGTACTAGACTTGTTAGGTGAACAAAATAGTTGTAGGGCATTGCATGTAAAAGTGAATGATGGTGTTAGTTCATTATTTTGAATTTCACAAACGTCAAGTCGTATTTTAGTAAAATATATATATATTGGCCCATTTATATTTTATCTATTGTAGTATGAAGTTCACAAACAATATAGTCGTGCGACATTGTTTCGCGTGGCGTAAAAATAAAAAATGATTTTTATTGTTACGCGATCTCTAAAGTACCCCTTTTTGATTCGTAATTAAAATCACGATTTATGCGCGTTATTATAACTCTTGACTAGCAC
>BQNB010086041.1:0-25293 GCA_026074375.1 Tanacetum coccineum | reverse complement strand
CGGAGGAAGACCCGACAAGTCTTTTAGGAAATACTTCAGGAAAGTCTTGAACTATTGGTACGTTCTTAAGTCGCTTCTTCTCAGCACACATAATGACCGCTTGGTATTTCGCCAACCAATCCATACCGATTATAGCATCGAAACTACCAAGTTCTACAGGCATTAAGTTTACGTTGAATTGATGGTTTAGGAAGTTTAATGTGCAACCCTTAAGTATAGTGTTTAACCCAATTATCCTCCCGTCAGCTAGTTCGACATCATAATAATGATCTAGGGTAGATGGCGTGATGTCAATTTGGGAGCTAAATGCAGTAGACACAAAACTTCGATCGGCACCCGTATCAAACAAGATATAAGCATAGCGGTTGTTTAGAAGGAACGTACCCGCAACGACGTTGTCTGGATTTGCCCCCGCATTTCCTACCACATACACCTTCGCTGGGGCCCTGTCATTCCCAGCTTGATTACCCCGGTTGCCTTTGTTGTTCTTCAGCCTTGGACATTCCTTCTTGTAGTGTCCCTGAACTCCGCATTCAAAACAAGTAGGTTTCTGACCCGATCCAGTGCCTTTCTGGTTGTTAATGTTGTTGGCATTTCCCGTACCCCTACAGTCACGGGCGATGTGACCATATTTGTTGCATTTATAGCACTTTGGAGCACACGGACCATCATGGTGGTAATTGCACTTTGAGCATAGGGGTCTAGATCCCCCATATGGTTTCTTATCACCCGATCCAGCAGTGTATGCCCTGCCGGTGTTTTGCCTCTTGTTTTGTTGTTGTTGTTGATCCTGATTGTTTCGGGAAGTGTTTTCAAACTTCCTCTTGTTTTCAGCTTGTCTTTCTGCCATGGTACTGACTCTCTTGTCCATCAGTTCAGTGGCCATCTCGATAGCCTCTTGCATGGTCTTTGGCTTTGAAGCTACGATGTTTCCATGGATCATGTCGGGCAATCCTCCGACATACCTTTCAATTTTGTCTGACTCCTCAGGGAACATCCTCACACAGAGAAGTGCTAGTTCTTGAAAGCGTTGGTTGTACTTGACCACATCCGTACCTATCACTTTCAAGTTCCATAATTCAGCCTCAAGCTTCTTCATTTCATTTCGTGGACAATATTTGTCGGTCATCTTCTTCCTTAGATCGACCCAAGTCATTGAATAGGCAACATCATGAGTAACAGTCATAACATGGAATTCCACCATGTTAGAGCACCTCTAAATGATACAAAGTAGCAAATTTGATCTGGCTTGTTCCACCGAGCTGTTGCTTATTCTGAAGACATCTCCATACTTTCGAACCATTGGGTTAACTCAACCACTTCCTCAGTGCCCAACACCCCCCCTTAAAAACAGAGGTTTGCACTCATGAAATCCTGTAATGCATTCCTCTACAACGCGTGTTCAAAATCCCCTGAAACCCGGCCCCAGAAGAATGGCAATCAGATCCATTCCTGGTTGCGTCACGTGCGCCAAAGAGCACTGACACTTGTTAAACATACTTGGAGTGGCCATTTGTGACGTAGTGTTGTGGCTGTTGTTGGGGTCTGATGTTGTATGGGGGGTGACGGTGTTGACCTTGTAGCTCGTTTCGGTGCCATTTTCTTCAATCATAAGAAAATACAATATCCGTTAGATTTCATAAAATCATAACCATGACATACATATCCATGAAAACTAAAGTGAAATCACATCACACATGAAATTACAAAAAACCTGAATATGTAATCAACAACTAATATAAAAAAATAAAAAAAAATTAAAAAAAAAAGATATAAACCAAATCGACTCATCACCACAAATTCGATTATAGACATGACATAACACCACCATTCATATATAACTGGAAAACATACATGATTGGGTTTCGTTACATAATGACATAATGTTTAGGTTACAAAGTAAGCATAATAACCTAAAGCCTTACTCGCCGGATTAAAGTCGTAATACTAAGTAGGACTATATACAAAACCACTAGCATAATAAAGTCATACTTAATCTAAGAACTGCTACCACCTCCTCTGGCACCCAGGCTGTGCAGCCCCCCACGTCACCAGCTGTCCCTTAAGTATAACCTCCCCTGTAAGTCATCCACCTCTCCTTTAAGGCTGTCACCTGCCCCTGCAGTGTGGTGACCAGTCCCTGAAGTGGAATCATCTCTCTCTGTAGTGTCTGCATAACAGTCAAGGTCTGAACAATCTGCTGCTGTCGAGTACGATCAGCAGCCCTCAACTCTCTCATCTCCTCACGCCTCCTGCGGTCTGTCTCTAGCAAATCTGACATCGCTCTCTGTCTCCTACGGTCCGCTGACTGTAACTCTGTGATCTCTGCCATCTGTGCATGAACTGTGGTGCGTAGTGATATAACCCCTCCATGAGCAAGATCGCTCGCATCCATCGCTCGTCCCCAAGCCTCTCTAGACATACCAGCCTCGGTCTCCATCAAAAGACGTGTATGTGCATGTCCACGTCTGTCTCTAAATAGCATATTGACCCGACCGGCCAATAACTGTCTCTGTCCCTGCTCGTCATCTAACCTCGTGTAGATCTCATCTGTATCTCGCCTAACCATAGACTCAAACTCTCTCATGTGTGCACCCTTACTCTGTAGCGTACTAACTGGAGCTCCCTGTAAGGTCTCAACAATCTCATCCCATGAATCCGTGATCCCATATCCAACATATCTCTCTAGGTCACGCCTGATCTGTCTGTCCATAGTGGCAACAAAGCTGTAATCTGCCCTAAGACCTCCAGCTGTCCTAGCATCACACGGCGGAGCCTCTCTCCTACCCATCCCCCACCAGGGACCAGAGCGATACCTAACCCCCATCCGAGGTGGAGTAACCTCGGGTCTTCCTCTCTATGACTGTCATTGGGTATAATAGTGGTATGAAATGAAGTAGACCGTTGTAGCAAGGGTGTGGTGCATCTGGTCTGGTGGGGAGAGTAGTAAGCTGGTGGAAGGTAAGAAATGGGAAGTAGCGGCACCTCACTCTTATCCGAATCCGGCAAGCTCGATAGCCCAATGACGTCATAGGCCTAGAGGTGGTGCTGTCAACACAGGTGAGGAGGTGATAGTGGGAAAAGGAATCTGGGGTGGTGATAAAGACCATGGAGATAGAAGGTGATGGCTGGTGGGAAGATATAGCAAAAGCAGTCTGGCAACCTCAGAATAAGACCATGCTGTACAGGTAATGCTCTGGAATAGAAATCCTAGCCGTCATACGATATTGCAAGTGAGTGGTGGGTGTGCCGCAGACTCATCATCTCACACGGCTTCCATCTCTCTGCAGATGGGCAGTAGCTTGTAAAGCAAACAACTACTGGTCGGCAGGAGCTAGGTGCTCCTCGGACCGCCTCCTCGTCATCTCAACATCCATCGTCGTCATCCCTCCTCATCCTCCACATCGCCGAAGCCCATATCATCGTCCTCATCCTCCTCGATGTCCATCTCATCATCTCCGTCATCTCCTCCATCAGCAGGATAGTCGATAGGATCCCCCTCAGGGTCCACATCGTCATCCTCCTCTGGGTCTGCCTTAGGATCAGACTCCGGAACATAATCAGGTGACAGTGCAATAGGTGAGGCATCCTCAACATACGGCTGGTCCTCAGCAACTATCTCATCATCAGCATGCTCTGCACCTGGAACATAATCTGGCGAAGGTGGTGCATGCCCTGGCTCCTCTGGGCCAGGTACATAACAGAGAGGAGTTGGTGCCTGAAGAGCGCTCCAAGTATGGTCCTCTGAACATGTAAGGTAGCTTAAGGTCCCATGATTCAATCGCTCAGGTGATTCCGATGTCTGATAGATCCTCAAATGGGCTGGAAACCTCCGTGTGTGTAACCCCTGATTTATCCGAATCTGACATGACTGAATCTGAAAATTCAAATACTTATATTAGTGTTTATAAAAGGACTCTTATAGTAATATCATTTATATCTAACATGTATATCAAATAAGATGCATCTAGTTCAACTAAAATACAAAAAAAAACTAATGTAACAAGTAGTGTATGCATGAATGTATGCCTTATGTATGTCCCGTGTAACAACCCGTTTGTATGAATTTCGTTGTTTGAAAAACGGTTTATAGTCCAGCAAAAACATTTGACCTGTTCTCTAAAACCCTTGGCTCTGATACCATCTGTAACACCCCCAAATTGGGTCGCAGCGGGAAAAGGTCCGGGCGTGTGTACTTCTCAGATTCAATAACACAAGATATAATATAGAACGACCGAAAGTCCGTTGAAAACGATACATGATTTACACAGGTAATTTTATAAACTAAGCCCGAAGCTTAACCTGATTCACTTATTCAAAGTACAAAGATTTCAGCCCATAGTTATACAAAATGTATTGCGACAAAATCTTTATGCATGATATCCCAATCAAAACCACCAATGTATCTCTTGTACCTCTTGCTTACTGATCCCTTGAAAAACATTGCTTAAAAACGTCAACAATAATGTTGGTGCATTTCATAGGTTTGATACACAATATTGTATGACCACAAGATTCCCAAGTGTATATAAGCCAACAGATGCAGACAGAATAAATGTAAATTACGTTGCCTCTAAGCGCATGACACTGATGCTGAACGTGTATGGATGCCAAATTAATGGCCTACTTTGCCCGTGGTGATGTTCTAACCTGCAACATCCTATATTCGACATGGTATACATTCGTTTCCCTAGTGATAGCTAATCACCCGAACGGGGTTGTCAAACCCAATAGATCTATTTATAACATTTCGCAGCTCGAATTAACATTCATGATAATAGCTCAGATGGGTTATCCTACTCAGGCAACATGTAAACATAATGTGAAACTTATACCACGTGTGTCCAGTTGTAAAACATTGCATGTTTTCACCCCAAAAACTTATAAAACAAATCAAGTAAAACGTGGGGCTATGAAACTCTCCTTGAGTTCTGATAAACCAAATATCACAGATAAAATGCGTCACGTAAAGATCGAATGGCAACCTAAATTACATAGTCTTATAAGTACCGATGTACTTAAAATGATAAGCATTGAATATATCCTATAGTTTTTACATCGTACTATCGTCGGTGCGATCATAATTAAAGAGGTCCATGACATGACTACGAGGAGTAGGACCACTTAAATCGTAAATCCACAACATCGTCGCACCCATCCCGAAGAGGCCTCGTATGAAACGCCCATAATTAATACTTCGAACCACATAATGAATTCTATATAGCTCTATCACCAAGTAAAGGTTTTGGTAAAATTGTTTAAAAATAAAAACGTATATAATTTACCGTTTTAGCAAAACTGGCGTAACTTTCGCTTTAAGCTCGATTCCCGCCGTTCTTAGCCCATTTTTTCGTACAAACGAGTTTATCATAAATTGACTTTTGAATTCGGACCTACCTGGGAAACAGTAAAAATTACTGTTCACATCAGACCTTATAGAAACTTCTATCGATTTAATTGCGTGAAATCCGTAAACGTCGTATTTTATTCGTTATAGCTCCGTTTTTAGTGATTCTTTCGAGGACGTTCTCATAATTGAAAGTTTCTATATTTATGAGGATTACAAAAATATAACTTCTGTCATGAATAGTAACTTTTATAAAATAGATTTTTATAAAAGTATTAATTTCGTAAAACTCGCGAAATTCATAACTCGTTCCTTATTATTTAAAAATTACATTCTTATCATTTTAGGAATCCAAAAATAAGTATTATTAGTTATAAATATCAACCTTGCTGTTTAATAATTTATATAAAAATGTTTTTAATAAAAATTCATTTACGACTTCGATTATTAACGTTTTAAACTCATTTGAACCGAACGTTTTTCGTTTATTAATCCGATTAAACAGTTTCTACCTTTTCGGACGTCGTGAAATGTATTCTCTTATAAAACTATTAAAAAATAAGTATATTTTATAGCACGTTGGGACAGAATGTTTGCAGTGACATTCTTAAGTTCATTTTTGGCCTTTTTTTAGATTTACCACTTTATACTTTTTAACTACAATCTTACACAATTAATTATATATCATTATCATATTTATATTATGTCTAATAATCCCATCAAAGTCATTTGTCCAAGTTTATAAGACCTTTCAAAATACATGATAAGGCATACCTTTTATAATTTAACCCATTTTACATAATTCATGTATAAGCATTTTTTTTCATAATAAATCATAGTGTACAAGTTTCTCTCATTTTGATATAACCTCATTTTAATGATCATGATACAACAATATAAGGCCATAATTAACCTTAACATGCATTTGTATTTCTTTCCACTATGAAACTATTAAGAATCATATAACCCATAATTTACCCATAAATCATTTTTACACAACATAACTTGATACAATATATTTCTCATCTTTTTTAACATGATGTAAGTAATAACACCACATGTATATGAGTGTATAAAATGATCATTTCAAGTATAAACTTCATTTTCATGAATAAAACCTAAATGGTGATTTAAGCTAATATAAAATAAACATATGCATAAAAATGAAAATTATAAGAACATAAAGAGTTCAAGTAAACCTTATGAGGTATGATGATGATGATGAGCTAGTGCTAAACCCTTGTTTAGCCACAAAACCAAAGCTTGCACAAATAAAAACCCTTGTTTTCTTAACAAAACCCTAGCTTTCTTTCACTTGCTCAATACTTGGAAAAGCTTAGCCAATGCTTGGAAATATCTTAGAATGTCTTATAATGGATGTGTATAAGTGTGTATGGGTTGTATAAAAATTGATATGGGTTTGGTTTGGTGCTTGCTTCTTGCCGTGGCCTAGTATAGAGCAAAAGGGGATGTTTGTTTGATTTTTACTAAGTGTTAATGCATGTGTGAGTTATCTTTGCTAGTAATGCATGTATATAAGAAGTAAATCTAGTCAAGGGAACATGTCATGGTCATAGGAATGGTTCATGGTCATGGTCTTGGTCTTTAGGTCAAAGAAACAAAGTATGGTGTGGCATTAATGAAGCATGGTGTTCATTTGACCAACTTGGAAGAGTTTTCCTGTAAACACCTTTGTAAAATGCAAGAATATTCGGCAAACATTGGAAATATAGATGATATATATTTGCAATTTTTATGTTATTGGGTATAAAAGTGAGTAATTTGTGGACGTAGAAAGTTTTTTGTGGTTCTGGGAGTGCCTAACACAAGTTATCACGAAACGTATACACTTTACGTATCCATAAAATAAAATGAACAAAGTTACTAATTATCCTCAAATAATTATATAACCCTTTCATGATGTAAACATTTAATATGTTTTTGATGCCCGTTTACATTGAACCTAATTTTTTAGCTTACGCGAATAAACTTAATTCCATGAAATCACAAGCAAACGCGTCACCGCTAAAATAAATAGTAGATATATTGACTCCGCCAAGCTTGAAACCATAGGTGTTAAAAATTTATAAAAAAAAATTTATCATTCCGTTTGACGAAGTAAGGATCGACGAGAAATTACATTTCATTGAAGAACCAATTGAAATCATGGACAGAGAAGTGAAACAACTTAAGCAGAGTCGGATCCCGATAGTGAAAGTTTGATGGAACTCGAGTCATGGACCAGAATACACTTGGGAATAGGGGGACCAAATGTGGAAGAAGTACTCACATCTTTTTGACTTTAACAAGAAAAAGGGCAAGAAAATGAATTGATCTTCAGGGACGAAGATCCCTATTTAGGGGGAAATGCTGTGACAATCCGTCAAATTTAGGTCGTTATTTTATTCTCGAGTATTAAATATAATTTTCATTTTTATGTTGAGATATGAACTCACGACAAAACCGGAAGAAATTAGGGTTTACGATTGTAATTTACACGACGTTTACAAAGAATCGGCGAATCCTACGTTAAGCATCGATGATTATAATTTTCATCATTTACATTTTTCCGTTGTGTTTCGCATTTACGTAAATTCTTGCCAAAAACTCGCGTTTTTACCTTTAAACTTTACCTTTATTTAAATTAACTAACACTACACATTAATAAAACTTATAATATAAAAATCAAAAAAAAAATATGTTTTCCCAAAACCCAAGGCCTAGGCCGGTTTTCCCCACCCCAACACTCCACTCTTTTCATTTTTTTATAAACACAATCATACTCTCATTTTCCAACACATGCAAACTCTTCATTTTTCAAGATTTCAAAATTTTCTCTCCTCTCTTCTTCCTCCATTTTCTGCCGAAATCTATACCACCACCACCATCATCATACTAAATTGTTCATCTCATTTTTATCCTCTTAGCAACATCCCAAAGCCTCTTGCAAAGTTTGGTGCAATTTCATGAAGATTTGAAGGTGTTTAGGGCTTGTTTTCTTGAGTTTTCTTGAGGGTTTTGATTTGAAGAGTATTATCACCATTAGAGGAAGGTTAGAAGAGTGCTAATCTTGTGTTACATTGGTTCTAATTCAGCCAACACAAGAGAGGAGGGTTTTGTTTGATTCACTAGTCCAAATCTTCACTTTTGTAAGCCTAATCTTCTTTTATTTATTCTACTTCTTTTTATTTCTTGATTTCTTTGATTTTAATCCATGAAAATGGATGTTTAGATTCTGTAAATATATATATGATGTTGATTGAGGTGGATTGTGGATTGGTTAGCAGTTATGTAGTCCTTAGGTAATTAAAATGATGTTTAAAAAGGTTTTGAGATGAAACATTGGGACTGTTTTGAAAACAGTAGCTAAAACGTACCATAACTCTAAAAATTTAGCTTGGGGTCTGTGATTAAATTTCATAGGTGGTTAGATATATGTCTCAGCTCTATGAGATAGTTGGATACTCAACCAACTCCTCCGGATGAGGGAGATATGGTCAAAATACGAAGATAGGTCAATTCTGGACATGTGTTTGAAATACGAGTTAAACTCCAAAGTTTTGCCATAAAATCATAGATCTTTTTGATTGGGACAGTAGTAGACATCATAAGGAAACCATATCCTTTGACCTCACCTCTATTGCTATCTTGGTTTGGGATTTATGGCTATTTTGGTAAAGGGTAAAAATCTTGCTAACTTTCTGTTTTGGACAACCAGGGGTAAAATGGTCTTTTCACCTAGTTACGAAATTTTGTAAATTGTGAGACTTGCATTTCTGGAAACTAGACTCAAATAGCTTTCCAGGGGTGAAATCCTCATCTATAGAACATTTGTGAGCTAGGAGATATGAGTCCATGAAGTCAAGCTAAATTCAGAAACCTAGTTTTTACGTCTAGTCTAAAAATTGTAAAACGTATAGTACACCTGGATAAAATAAAAGTTAGAAGCCGAAACTTGGTAGATGTTCATTTGACTATAAGACCAGGTCACATGTCATTTTGGGATTAAAAAGGACTTGGGTAAGTCTATGAAATGCATAACTTATCCGGGAAATACATCTCATGATCACATGTTTAATTTCTACGTATTGTCACTTTCTACGTACTAAATCGCGTCACGTCTTTTAGGAGGTGCTTAGGAGTACTTCCCGTTCGCTCAAGACTCATAATCCTTCTGATCTAATTGTCCTTTCGGTGAGTTCATAGCCTCGCATTTTTACACTTTAATGGTTTTAGAAACCCGCGAGGGAGATAACATGCTTGTTTTTAAAATAGAACACAAGAGACCCGAATGTATGCTAGTAGCTTTGATTATTATAAGTTAGCTTTAACTCGCTAAATAAAAAGTCCCGCGGAAATATCATGAATTGTTAATTGTCGGGAATAAGGCATACGCTTATACATGAAAATAAGTACTGATTTTGGAATTACCAACTCCGATCCGGACGACTAGCTCTCGTCTTAGTAGAACATAAACACAACGGATACATTATATAGAGAATGAGATGCACTCATAGTGAGGGTGTATAGTGGGCAAAATTACAGAATATATGATAAGGTTCGATGTCATGAGGCTTATAATAATCCCCCCTATAACGTTGTCTGATCCACATTGTTATATCCAGATGATTTTGAAAATGATACTTGTGTTCGGAAAATTTTATTGTTTATATATATATAAACTCTATGAATTCACTCAACATTATTGTTGACATTTTAGCATGTTTTATCTCAGGTCCTTGAAGGTAATTCGGATTGATGGAGATATGAAGGCCCGCTAAATAATTATTCATTCGAAAACGTTTTGTAAAACGTTGTACGATGTTGTAAAACTTATTTGGGACCGTGATGTAAACTTTTATTATTCGAATGAATGAAATTTTCTTAAAACGTCTCTTTTTGAGTCGTTTTCTATGATTTGAGTTATTGTGCTATGATGTAACACCATTTGACTCTTCCGCTGACATGACGCTGAAATGAGGGTGTTACAGGGGGTCTTATTTTTGTTGAACAAAATAGTGAGTAAAACATATACTCTTACAAATATTAATGTAATACTAATTGTCCAATTTAATGATATAAAAAACCATCAATACCAACACAATCAATAGGGGTATCACCCTTTAAATATCAACAAAGGAAAGTAAATGCAGTTGACAGTCCAATCCAAAGCCAAATGTGTATTGTTTCTCACACGGCTCGATACATCGCATTTAATGTGTATAATTGGTGGGAAATATACAATATGGAACACTAAGTTCAGGGACAAAATATAAAATAATAGCCAAAAGTTAAAGGACGAAAGAAGCATCATAACACTTCATATTAACAGGTGAAAATTGTAACACCCCCAAAAGTCACAACGCAGCGGAATACCACTTTGGGGTGCTACTTCATAATACAGGCACACGAGTCCTAGTAAATGACCAAATGATACGTTTATAAAACAAGAATTTAGTCAATTTATTTAAGGAGAATCAGAGTTATTTAGGTCCCAAACAACTTTAGAAATTTCATTTCTAGTAAGTCACAATACGACTTTTATACAAATCTCATTTTTATAAAATGTATAAATTTTCACCCAGACACAATCCCAGATATCCGCGTTTCGTACCATCCAAGCCATCAACAGCTCCAAAAGCTGGGATACATGCTTAAAAACGTCAACAAAATGTTGAGTGAATTCATAGAGTTTTCAAATAACAGTCAGAACACATATTTGGTTCCACAAAACAATTATAACATTGCTTGCAAGGCAAGTTATATCATGATTTCCACTAACATGAGCCCGTGTACCGAACCTTAACACATTTAACATTTAGGATAAAATACTGACTGGAAAGTATGCCACTACCCCTAGTCTCAATACAAAGTCCGTTACAGGGTGTTCACCATCGGATTACAGCCCAGACCAGTGTGTCCAATCCAAGAGATCTATTTCATGGATTGAGGTTTACCTCCTCGGTAATTAATGAGCACACGATAAAAGGCATATACTCATAGTATGAATTCACATCATGTATCAAAACACATTGCGTTCAATTTTTCAAAACAACATGTATCCCCCTCGCGGGTTATAAAACAGTTCAAAAGCGAGGCTATGAACTCACCTTAGTCGAAGTCGAAGATCAAAACAACCGAGACAATCCCAAGACGTCGTAACAACGAACTCAACCGCGACCTATAATTTATGTCGCTCGATTACTATACAATAAGGTACGATCGAATATAGCATATATCACAACTATTAAAACGATATAGATATACATACACATGTGATGAGAAATCCACTTGCGTGTCCTAGATCCTAATACCCCATAAAGTTAAGACGATCTAACCTTTCATTTTATACTGATATACGCCACTTAATCAAAAACTTTCTATTTTTAGAAAGTTACTATTTTTAGTAAGCTTGGTTATCCAAATATATTAATACCAAGAATATTTCCTTATTTCGCCAATCTCCAATACACCAATGTTTAATTACATAATCGCATCCCCGACATTACATTTCATATATATACGAAAAGTTTCTATTTTTAGACTTGCCATTTTTAAAAATGACCGATGGCCTCACCGTAGTGTTGATCTTAAAATAATATTAGTTATTATTTTTATCAATCCGAACAACACTTACAACGACTAAATGATATTTTTAAATTCTTGTTTGACTTTTACTTTGACTTTTTATTATAAACTTTTCTTAAGTCTGACCCGTCCAAAACGACACGCAAAAATATATTTTCACGACTCGGACACTAAAGCATTTTGATGTAAAACGACGTTTTGGACAAATTTTTAGTTTTACCCGAGACCCGAAACTCGAAGGAAAATAATGAAAATGCCCTCAAGTTTTCTAGTCCAGTTTTAATATATATCTAGATAATCTAGATATATATATATATATATATATATATATATATATATATATATATATATATATATATACTTTATTCTTTTCTAACCCTCGGCTTTGCCTAATTTCTTCGTTTCAAATCGTTAAATTTTGAAATTTACATGTCAAAAGCGAAACGGCATTCCGGACAACTTTCGTGTTTCGCCGGAAGGCTAAAACGGACTCGAAAGTGCTCAAATCGGAAGATCAAATTTCTGCCAGCTTTTAATATTTATTACAAGTGCTGAATTTTCTAACTTAAAGTATATATCTCGATATTGCTCTAGATTTTTCGTTATAAGAAGTTAGGAGCTCCATTTTATATCAAAACGAGCGTAAAAGTAAACTATATCATATTTTCCAAACAAAAATCAGATTTTACAAAATCTCGGACCTCGAAATCTGTGTCCAGTTTCCTGCCCAAATCTACGTGCTACAAACGCGCCAAAAATTCATTTTTGACCCAAAAAACCTTTCACGACACATCTAAAATAGCCTATACACGATATCAACATCGTTCAATCACCCAATATCTTAATCTAATCTAATCGACGCAAGATCGCTCGGATTCCATCACATGCAATAGTCGAAAACAAATCAAATCGCGAAAACAAATATTAAACTAGTAATAGAAATACTCACAATGCTTTATTAAGCAAGTTCGGACTAGATTAAACTTGTCTTGTTTCCCCTTTGTTCCTTAGCCGCGACCTCGGACACCAAAACCAAATCCAAACCGAAACCAAAACCAAATTTCAAACAAATCAACCAAAACCTTTATCCTTTGTTTATCAATCTTGAACAAAAACCCCTTGTTTGTTCTTGCCTAGGTTCGAACCACAAACAAAAACCCAAAACCTTGAGTTTTTTTTCCAATCAAAACTTTTACCAATCTTTTATTTACTCCTCCCACTAAACCTTATACTCCTAATCTTGTATTAATCCCTTTTTCTTCAACCAAATCCAAAGAATCTAGTTAAAACCCAAACATGCATAAACTCTTATGCATGTATCATTTTTCACCATGGATGATCATTTTGTTATCTTCTAAACAATAGTTGATTGTTGGAAAAATCAAAACACCAAGGGTGCTTGTGTTGGTTGCTCGTCTGAACCCAAAAGAAGAGGAGAGGGACAAAAATCACTTCCACTTTGGTTCTAGCTTGATCTATATCATTTTTTGAATAATAAGAGGAGGGTTTTCAAGATCAAAGTCTTTGATTTTTATGGTTTATGTATGTTTGTGCGTGTTTTTGGCCGAGCAAGAAGAAGAGAGCAAGAGAGTGACTATGATTTACTACGTGTTTATTATGTGTGTGTGTGTGTAAGAGTTTGACAACCCTTGGAAGTAAACTCATGTAATCATTACTCATGCTTGGGAACTAGAAATTGTTTGGTTTGTGTGTCTTGGAGGCTATAGCCGTCGGATATAGTCAGGCTAAGGGAGAATGCATAAAATTTTTGGCAACCATTTTAATACTTGAAATTTCCTTTTTGCAACCCATTTAAATGAAAGTATACTTTAACCTTTAAATGCAAATATGGCTTGATACACTAAAACGCGAGTTTTTGGCCAAGGTCGAGGAACAAGGACAACGGACTTCTGAAAAATATAATTTACAATCATAAAAATAATAACGAGACGCGTCGTATTTTTCTACAATGCATAAAACGCTTAACGGTTGCGCGGTCAAACTTTTGGACCTCCGAACGGCTAAAAATAAAAGTTATGAAATTTTCCCCAAATCATTCGTAATAAAATACGAAATGAATCATCTACGACAAATAAAATTTTAAATGTCGACGTTAAATCATATGAATTTATAAAATAAAAATTATGACGTCGGAAACGCGATTGTCGTACGTGTCGTAAAACTCAGGTTGTTACATTCCACCCACCTTAAAGGGAGCGCTATCCCAAGCTACGATTCTACTTACTCATTTTTTCTTCGTTCGTGGTGTAACGGGTTCTTCGTCACCGCACGGATTTGCACGCTCGCATTTAACGAATACACGACACTTTACCCGTTTTGACCATTCCAGATGGAAAGTCAACAAGAAAAATGGTAACTCTGCCGACAAAATCAAAACACATTCACAATCACTTTCATCAAAAGAGACAAAATACGCCACGGAATTATCTGATACAGTTCACTACGTCGCTCTTTAAAAGAAAACTCAAAATGAAGGATCAATCCGACTAAATTTTGGCGATCACTTCAACGAAACGAGGCTCACTTCGCCAACCAAAGAAAAATACACATCGCTAATCCAAAACCAACATATACGTCGCCTTCCCGGTGTCATTTAATAATGCACCACCGGTTGCGAATACAATTTCAGAGTACTCATGACCCCATCGAACGCATTATAGTACTATCACATACAATCACAAAATCACCTAATCACATAATCACTCATTCACGCGATAACTCATTCGTCATTTTACGATGATTTTACATTTTGGCCTAGCTTTACTTAGGCACTTTATCACGCTTGCTCATAATCACGCCTTAGCAAAACAATCACGCTCACTTACTATGAATCCCTAGCAAACCAACCATGCTTACTTACTATGAAGTCTTAACAATGGCTATGCTCGTCACGCGGGTTCATACCCAGTCGATCAAATTGCTCATTTTACCGAGCTTGCCGATGGCCAAGCTTCTTGGAAATGATCTCGACTTAAGCACGGCTAGGTCTTAGCCAACCATAGTCATGCTTGTGGGTTAACAAGCCACAGTCAACAATAGACTATGATTTGCCATAACCGCACAAACCAACCTTCATCTACATCCGGGTAAGTATACCCATTCACTCACGTCCTATGCCACATCACGGACAATACAAAGCGACCTAAACACTTACTACCATTCAAAAGCACATAGCACATAAAGCACATTTTTCACATAATTCGGCGGTGATAATCCCGCTAGAAAACATATATTGTCGAAAGACAAATAAAAAACAATCAAGAAAACAATTGAGCATCATGGGCTCGTTGCTCATTTGACGAAGATCGCAATTTCCAACTCTAACGTTTCTGCGACTATTGACCCTACTCTGTTGGGAAATAGATTGTAAAAGACTTAATACTGGTAGTATAACAGTTAAGTCTGGTAGTATTAGTTAGTTCTGGCAGTACTAAGTTAAGTCTGGCAGTACTATAGTTAGTACTGGTAGAGTGGCAGTACTATAGTTAGTACTAGTCGTATGTAGTTAAGTCTGTTTATGTAACAGATAGAGTATATCCTTAGAGATATTTAGGAGATACTTAATGAAAAGGATATGCATTATCCTTTCACATGTTTTGTAAAGCCTTCTAGGGTTTCCTTGGTGTATAAAAGGAACCATACGGCATAGAGTTATATATATGTAATAGAAGCATTGAAGCTTAATAGAAATCAATAGCAAAATTAGTATTATTGTTCTTCTTAATTCTTGTGTTAAGATTCCGCATTAACACTTGATATTCATAGTCAGTGTCTCTCACATAGTTGATTTGAATTTATTCAAGTTAGCTATTGTCTTACAAAGGCTATATAGATCCAACACAAGGACCTACAAGTGGTATTAGAGCCAATAGAGGGACTCTGAGTAAGAAGAATCACTAGAACCACAAACAAACACTCTCTTTCAGATCTTTACAAAATGTCTCAACCTGCCAATGATGAGTTCTCACAACATCTCAGTGATGATGAAGCATCAAACCATGAAGATGCATCAGACACTGGTGCTGCACCTAAACAAAAACAACAGGTGATTCCTCAAACAACTGCTATCTCAAATATCAAACTCCCAATTCTGAAGAAGGAGGAGTATGATATATGGGCTATGGAGATGGAGCATTACCTTGAGTACATTGACAATGATGCTTGGAAGGTAATTCAGAATGGAAACTCCAAGAAGAGAATTTCAACTGGAAAGGATGGTGTTATTCGAATACTTCCACCAGTAACTGCTGTAGAAATTCAAGCTGTTGAAAAGGAAAGGAAGGCTAAGAATATCTTGTTGATGGCAATTCCCAAGGAACATATGAGAAGATTTCATGGAATGGATGATGCAAAAGAAATCTGGGAAGCCATCAGAACTAGGTTTGGTGGTAATGCAAATTCAAAGAAAATGCAGAAGGCTGTTTTCAAACAACAGTTTGAAGCATTTAAAATATCCAGTTTAGAAGGGTTAGAAAAGGGATAATGTCAGCTTCAACAATTACTTTTCTCAGTTGAGAAGCTCATGGTGCGAAGTATTAACCGAGGAAGCAAATTATAAGTTTTCTCAGGTCTTTGCCCCCAGCATGGCTAATCTGGCAATGACCTATGAGAACTAAACCAGATGATGATACTTTATCTATGATGATTTGTACAATAACCTGATAGTTTTGAGCAGGAAATACAGGTGTTCTCAAAAACATCTCAGTGCCCAAATGGTTGCTTTTGGTTTCACAAAGCAAAAATGCAGCTCAAATAAGGTTAAGCTAGTTTTACTGGTGCCTACAGTAACTTGCACTCCTTCTACTTCTTCAACCATGTCTGAAAAAAGAGTTCTTGCTGTTTTTGCTGATGAATTATTTATTCCCTCTTCCAAAACAATCAAGAAGACTGGGAACTTAGCTTCCATGAAGACCTGGAACAAATTGATGACTTAGGACATGAAGAGATGGGACATAAACTGGCCGAAAGCAAAGATTCTATTCGATAAGAAGAATTTATAAGAAACTAGAAGGAGGGTTTCGTGTGGATGGATAAACACCTGTTGGGGTTTTGACAAAAAGAAGCTTGAATCTTCAATTGTCATAATACTGGGTCACTATTGCAAGGAAAGTCCAACAAAGGACACATGATGGAAAGGAAGATGAGAGACTCATTTTTATCACACCAAGAACTGGAAAGCAAGCGAGAATTAGATGGGCTTGCTGAAAATGGATGATGTATTTCAATTGGGAGAACATACTATGATGAAGAACTAATCATCACTCATGGCAATCAGCTCAAGTAGTGAGGTATCTTTGTGTTCTAAAACTTGCATTGATTCATACAATACCCTTAAAACACTGTGTGATGAACAAATGAATCAGTTAGGTGATCAAGAAGCACAAATACTTGCCTATAGTCAAGCTGTTAAGAAACTAGAAGCTCAACTTGTTACTTTTCAAAAACAGCAACTTTCTCTAAATGAAAAGCTTACATTTCAGGCAAATGAAATATATGAAAAAGATGAAAAGCTTAAAAGATATAGGAGAATTGGAATGAAAGCTGTAAAAGAAAAGGAACAATTGCAGAAAACATTAGATTCATGGAAAGACTCTTCCAAGAATCTTTGGAGATTAATTAATTCTGGCATGAGTTCAAATAATAAACTTGGCTTAGGGTATGAAATACAATCAAACAATGAGGTTCTAAGTTATGAGGAAGAAATGAATTTCTCTGTTTTTAATTGTTCAAAAGAGGATTCAGTTGGAAAACCTTTGTACAGTAGATTTATAAAAACTAATGATTTTAAAGGTGTTCCACATCCCTTAAGTGGAGATTATACTCCTACACCACAAGAAGAAATTGATGAGTCTTTATATGTTTATGGTAAAAAGGGACCCCAAGAACCTGAACCCAGTGTATCAGATGATAGATCCAGTGAATGTTCTACCTGTCAATCTAATGACAGTGCAGGATCTATTGGAACTTCCTCTGTACATTCTGTTGATTCTGAATCTGAGATTTCAAGTGTTCCTCCAGAAGTGTATGTGTCTTCACCTATAACAACAAATGAAAAAGGTGTGTCTGATCCAAAATCAAAAGAAGTTGAACCTAGTTGTGTTTCACACATAAAAACTCCTAGACAACCAATCAAAGATCAAGCAACACCTAAAGTTAATAGGAAGAATTGGAATGCTATGATGGAAAGAGAACTAGGGGAAGGTTACTCTTTCACAAAGAAGAAATGTTTTGTTTGTGGCAGCCTAAGTCATTTGATCCAAAAAAAAAAGGGGGGTTGGGGGGGGGGGAAAAAAAAAAGATTGTGACTATTATAAAAAGAAAATGGCAAGAGAGGTTGAGTTTAAGAAACAAAGGGTTTTTAATACTGGTAATAGGGTGGAAAAACTAGTATGGACTAATGCAAACAGGGTTAATCATGCTAATCAATTTGTTCCTAGATGAGTACAACTTAATGCTGGTAGGCCAATCATTAATTCTGTTAGGCCTAATGTTAATACTGGTAGAGTAAATGTTAATTCTGTCAGGCCTAATGTTAATACTAGTAGGAAAAATGTTAATCCTGTTAGGCCTAGAGTCAATACTGGTAGTTCTAATGCTAATACTGTTAGATCTAGATAACCAGTACCTACCAAGACCTCAAACAGCTTTAGTCCAAAAAGACCACAGGTGAATTAATTTAATCAAAGAAGGCATTTTTCCAAATCATATTCCCATCTGTTAAGAAGGACTTCTTGCAAAAACTATAGCAATAAATGTCCTCCTTTTTATGCTGTACAAAGGGAAAATTAGGAACTGCTTTAAGACCACACAGGTTATAAATTGGAGAACTCTTAAACCAAACTCCAATTGTGACAGTGGACCAACTTTTATTAGAACTGTAAATGTTAAAGGTCCACAAGGCAGACCCAAGCCTGAAAAGGCCTGGGTCCCTAAGAGAAACTAATTTCTCTTTTTCATGTGCAGGATCATCCACTCAAGAACATGGTAGATAGAGGTATATTTGATAGTGGATGCTCAGGGCACATGACAGGTAACAAGGATCAACTGGAGGATTTTGAAGAATTCAATGGGGGATCTGTTACCTTTGGAGGTAGCAAAGGCTACATAACTGGTAAAGGAAGAATAAGAGTTGGTAATTTAGATTTTGATAGTGTGTCTTTTGTAAAAGAACTAGGGCATTTTAACCTTTTCTCAATATCACAAATATGTGATAAGCAGCACAAGGTTCTTTTTACTGAAACTGAATGTCTTGTTGTGTCTTCTGACTTTAAGATGCCTGATGAAAATCAGATACTTCTAAAGGTCCCTAGACATCACAATATGTACAGTTTTGATATGAAGACACCTACACCTGCAAAAAGTTTTGCCTGTTTGATTGCTAAAGCCACATCTGATGAATCTAAAATGTGGCACAGGAGGTTAGGTCATATCAATTTTAAAAACCTAAACAAACTTGTGAAGGGAAACCTTGTAAGAGGTCTACCTTCCAAGGTTTTCAGAAATGACCATACATGTGTTGCTTGCCATAAAGGAAAGCAACACAGGGCCTCCTGCAAGGCTAAATTAGAAAGATTAATCACTGAGCCATTACACACCTTGCATATGGATCTTTTTGGACCTACTTCTGTAAAAAGCATTAATCATGCAAGTTATTGCCTTGTAATTACTGATGATTGTACCAGATTTAGTTGGGTATTCTTTTTGGCCTCTAAGGATGAAACTAGTGGCATTCTTCAGAACTTCATTAGGCAGATTGAAAACCAGCTTAATCATAGGGTTAAAATCATTAGATCAGATAATGGCACTGAATTTAAGAATAGAGATATGCTTGAATTTTGTGGAAACAAGGGAATAAAACAAGAGTATAGCAATGCCAGAACTCCACAGCAGAATGGAGTTGCTGAAAGAATGAACAGGACCCTAATTGAGGCTGCTAGAACTATGCTAGCAGACTCACTCTTACCAACTACTTTTTGGGCAGAAGCAGTTAGTACTGCTTGCTATATTTTTAATAGGGTAAGAGTGACTAAACCTCAAAACAAAACTCCTTATGAGCTTTTGTTTGGCCACAAACCAATTATTAGCTACATAAGACCTTTTGGGTGTCATGTTACAATTTTAGATACTCTTAGTGTGCTTGGCAAGTTTGATGGAAAATCTGATGAGGGTTTCTTAGTTGGTTACTCACTAAATAGCAAAGCCTATAGGGTTTATAATTTAGTAACCAAAAGAGTAGAAGTAAATCTGCATGTCAATTTTCTTGAAGATAAACCCAATGTCAAAGGAGTAGGGTATAGATGGATGTTTGATATTGACTATCTTACTGATTCTATGAACTATATTCCTGTATCTTTGGAAAATTAAGCTAACCCACATGAAGGTGCTTCAGAAGTAACTAACAATGCAGATACTTCATAAACTCCATATTCTAATACTTCTGAGGAAAAAGATGAGGATGTAGAGCTTATTGTTGTGCCTTCAGCTATAAAGAATATTGAAGAAAAAGTTGAATCAAGGACATCTTCCACAAATTTAAATAAAGAAGAGATCTTGACAGAACCTCAACAAGAGAAGAAGGCTTCTTCTACTGACACTTCAGAAGATAATCCTAAGATTCTAGCTTTTAGAAGAGAGTTGGAAGAAATTGCTCTAAAGCATTTAGGGAAAGTATCTAAAAATAACTCTACCAGTACTACTTCAGTTAATACTGGTAGTGAGTCAGTTAATACTGGTAGGTTTGATCCTGATGATTCACCTATGCCAGAGCTCGAAATCTTTCACAAGTCTGAGACAGGAATTTTTGATGAGGCATCATATGATGAAGAGGGTGTGATAACTGACTTCAACAGCTTACCAACAGAAATCGAAGTCAGTCCTACTCCTACTCTTAGGATTCATAATATTCACCCGAAAAGTCAAATCCTTGGTGATCCTAAGTCAGCTGTGCAAACTAGAAGCAAAGTGCAACAAAAATAAGAGCCCATGCACTTTTCAGCTATATTCAAAAGCAGCAAAGAAACAATCACAAAGATCAACAACATTGTTTGTTTGCCTGTTTTCTATCTCAGAAAGAAACTAAAAAGATTTCTGAAGCTCTACAAGATGACAGTTGGGTTCAAGCCATGCAAGAGGAGTTGTTACAGTTTAAGCTGCAACAAGTATGGGTTCTTGTAGATCTACCTCACGGAATGAAAGTAATTGGTACAAAATGGGTCTACAGAAATAAAAGAGATGAAAAAGGAGTGGTTGTCAGAAATAAGGCAAGATTGGTGGCCTAAGGGTACACGCAGGAAGAAGGTATTGACTATGATGAGGGTTTTGCTCCTGTGGCAAGAATAGAAGCTATCAGGTTATTTCTAGCCTTTGCTTCTTTTATAGGGTTCATAGTCTACCAAATGGATGTAAAAAGTGCCTTTCTGTATGGCACTATAGATGAAGAGGTTTATGTCTCACAACCTCCTGGCTTTGTTGATCCTGCTCACCTAAAAAAGTTTATAATTGGCAAAGCTTTGTAGATTGCATCAAGCCTTCCCTAGAGCTTGGTATAGCCTACACTATCAACATTCCTAGAGAACTGGATACAAGAGGGGTACAATTGACAAGACTTTATTTATTAAAAGGGACAAGAAGGATATCATGCTGGTTCAAGTATATGTTGATGATATCATTTTTGGATCTACCAAAAAGTCTTGGTGTGATGAGTTTGAAGCCTTGATGAAAAGCAGATTTCAGATGAGTTCTATGGGGGAACTCACATTTTTCTTAGGATTACAAGTCAAACAGAACAAGGCAGGAATCTTCATATCTCAGGACAAGTATGTAGCTGAGATACTCAAGAAATTTGATCTTGTAAATGTGAAAACTGCAATAACCCCCATGGAGACCAAAGTGGCATTGACAAAAGATGAGGAAGTTGTTGATGTGGATGTGCACTTATACAGATCCATGATAGGTTCTCTCATGTATTTAACTGCCTCTAGCGGTATAATGTATGTAGTATGTGTTTGTTCTCGTTTTCAGGTCACTCCCAAGACTTCACATCTCAATGCTGTGAAGAGAATCTTTAAGTACCTTAAGGGCAAACCACATTTGGGCTTATGGTATCCTAGAGAATCACCTTTTGACCTGGAAGCATTCTTTGACAGTGATTATGGTGGGTCCAACCTTGACAGGAAATCCACAACAGGTGGTTGTCAATTTCTTGGACAAAGACTTATCTCATGGCAATGCAAGAAACAGACCATAGTGGCTACTTCTACAACTGAAGCTGAATATGTAGCTGCTGCAAATTGTTGTGGACAAGTATTGTGGGTTCAAAATCAACTACTGGACTATGGTTTCAATTTCATGAATACCAAAATCCACATTGATAATGAAAGCACAATCTGCATTGTGAAGAACCCAATATATCATTCGAAGACAAAGCACATAGAGATACGCCACCATTTTATAAGAGATTGTTATGAGAAGAAGCTCATTAGTGTGGAGAAAATTTACACAGACTTAAATGTGGCTGACCTATTGACTAAACCTTTTGATAGACCACGGTTTAAATTACGATAGTGTTAGTATTGGATGGTAAACATCATAGTACATTAAGGGGAGCTAAATTGGTATAGTGTGTATACTTTTGGTAGTTTGTTTAACTAAAATCTGGCTTAAGTAATAGTATTAATCCTGGTAGTTAATAGTATTAATTCTGGTAGGTAATAATATTAATTCTGGTAGTTAGTAGTATTCATTCGGGTAGTTAGTTTGAGTTAATTCTGTCTATACACACTCTTGCAACATGTTTTTCTTTGTTTTAGTCTAATTCTTGCAGGAATAGCATGGATTTGCAGATGTAAGACAAGTGTGATAAGTAAAAACTTGATTCTGGTTGTAAAAGAGTTAATTTGAGTTGTATCAAAATTAATTCTGGTTGACCAAAGTTAAGTCTGGTAGTGTAAATTTTAATACTGGTAGGTTATTGTTAGTGCTGGTTGCGGGAAAATTGACTTTCTCTGCTTAAACACTGTTTAAATGTTACCGTTACAGATTTTTACGGCGCTATTGTCGTTACCAGAGAAGCTATATATAGATAAAAGTTTAATTTCTCTTTCATACTTATCTTTTTATTGCTATCTCCTTTTCGCAAAGTAAAAAACTTCCTTATTTTTATAAAGAATATAGTCAATTGTCCTGCTACTAGCATCTACAATCTCACTCGTACCTAAACCCAGTAACTTTTCAGTTCAAGTCACTACCTTTTATTCCTACTTTCGAGTCATGGCTCAATTAAAATACTACGACAAACATAATCAAGTGGGGTTCTTGCGCAAACCTGACGAAAGTGCAGGGTTTGCTGAGATAGTGGATTTTCTACGAGGTTCCAACCTCAGGTATGCTTTAACTACTAATCCTACTATCTATGATTCCCTAGTCAAACAGTTTTGGCAGACTGCTACTGCCAACACTATTGCTGATGGGACTCTAGAGTTACATGCAACTATTGATACCACTGAGTATACAATCACTGAGGCATCTATTAGAGATAAGCTTCACTTAGCAGATGCTTCAGGGATTACAATGTTGCCAAATAATGAGATTTTTGAAGGGATGGGGCAAATGGGGTATCCTACTGACGGATCTTTCACCTTTTGGAAAAGCTTTTTCACACCCCAATGGAGATTTTTAGTCCACCATCTTTTGCATTGTATAAGCTCTAAAAGTGGTGGATGGGATCAATTTGGTAGCAATATTGCTACTGCTTTGATTTGTCTTTCCACTGGCAGAGTTTATAATTTTTCAAAACTAATTTTTGATGGCATGGTGGCAAATTTAAAAAGCAAGACAAAGTTTTTGATGTATCCTCGTTTTCTGCAACTAATTTTGGACATTCAAACGGAAAACAAACACCCTTATCTAGCTGTGACCCTGACCAAAAAGATTTTTGGGAATATGAAAAGGGGTTTTAGAGGGGTACCAAGACCTTTGTTGCCTGCTATGCTGCTTGTTACTAATCCAAATGCAGGTCAAGCACATCCTGATGTGGCTCCATCTCAACCATCATCATCCACTATTCCAGTACCATCTCCATCTTCACCACCAGTACAATCTCCACCACCTACACCTATTCCTGCATCTACACCTACACCTATTCCTGAAACTGACCCTGAACCTATGGAGCACACTTTTGAGGAACCATCTCCTGCACACCAACACTTCTCACCCTCACAAGAGCATGCCCAAGAACAGATGTCTGTGGATGATTTGCTTCAATTAGTTCCTCAACTAATGACAAGAGTTGCTAGTCTGGAAAAGGATCTCAAGCAAACCAAGCTAACCATGGGGAGTGCTATTGTGAAGTTAGTCAAGAAGGTGAAGAAGCTGGAAGGTATTTTGAAGAGGAAAAATGTGGTCTTCTCAGACTCTGAAGAGGAAGAACCTGAGGATCAGGGGAGGAAAAGTCAAGATGATCCTCTAGTTTCTTTGGTACAAGGGCTGGTTACTCCTTCTAAGACTACTGTCAACACTTTAGGGGAGGAACAAGTTGAAGACATAAGCCCTAATACATTAGAAGCAGCCAAAACTCTCTCCAGGGTTGCCTCTCAAAAGCTAAAGTCCATAGATAAGGGAAGGAGGTATAAGAGAAGGAAAGAGACTAAGGGAAAGAAGGTTGTCACAAGCTTGGATTTTCAAGAAGAAGTTAATACTGCTGCTGAAGGAGTTAATACTGGCAGTGCTAAAGTTAGTACTGTTAGTGGGCAAGTTAGTACTGACAGTATTAACAAGTCCATTCCTTCGCCTGATAAAGGCCAAAGAGAAGGAAAAGCTCCTATGATCATTGAAGAAGCTCCTAAGAAGACTAAGGAACAAATTCTATAGGAGGAAGCTAGTTTAGCAGAAGCTATCAGATTGGATACTTTGGAGAAAGAAGAAGAGGATAAACAAGTACACTTGGATTCTCTCTTGGCACAAAGAATAGCAGAAGAAGAAGAATTAAATGAGCAACAAAAGAAAAGAAGAGCTCAAGTTTAATTGAGCATTACACAGATGAAGATTGGGATCTCATTAGAGCAAAGATTAAAGCTAATGCAGAGTTGTCAAAGAGTGTGCTAGGAAGTGACTTACAAGGAGAAGACTTTGCAAAGAAGATGGTTGATCTAGTAAATCAAAGGAAGAAACATTTTGCAAAAGAAAGAGCAAGAGCCAAAAGAATTAAGCCCATGATCCAATCACAGCTGAGAACTTATATGATGAATTACTTGAAGAATCAGGGGACATGGAAGCTATCTCAGCTGAAGAATTTAAGTTTTGAAGAAGCAAAAGAAGAATTTGATAAGCTGGTAAAGCAG
>BQNB010086040.1:0-16798 GCA_026074375.1 Tanacetum coccineum | reverse complement strand
TTCATGAAAAATGGAGGGCCAAGATTTGCTTTCAATTGCACTCTCATAACAAACACACTCACTTGTTGTGTCTACAAAGAAACACAAAGGAAGAAGACAAGAAGAAGAAAGAGCCTAGTCGTATTTTTCTATAAAAGCTTTGTAAAAGCCATGGTGGCAGAGTTAGTTTTTGGAGAGTAGTTTTTATTTAGTTTTTACAAGTAGTTTAGTTCAAGTGAGTTTTAAGTTAAGTCTTTAGAGTTTAAAAGTTTTTAATTGTACTTGTACTTTTGTTTAATGAAATTCAGTTAAGTTTTTTTTCCTTGTGTTCTAAACCTTTATTGCTTTCTTAAACTTCTTTAAGCTTTAATTTAAACCATCTTTACATTCTGTTTTTAAAAAACACTTTAAGAAAATTCAAGCTTAGAAGCAAAAGTACTGTTGGATTGAAGAGCAAGACTCGAACCCGGTACCCCTCGATACATTTCCCCTTTTATACACACCACACATACCGTTGCGCCCTTGGGACTTTTTCGTTATAGTCCCAAGGGTTGTGGTATTTAAGGGCGTTTTAGGCTTATAAGCCTATAAGCTGTGTACAGCTTATTGAGGGCTTATTTATAAGCAAACTTTTTGTTTCTTATTTTTCGTAGGTTATTTATAAGGTAAAGTATTTTTAGTAAATTTTTCAGAATTTTTCGAAGTCATTTAGTATTTTTTATAATTTAATTTAGTTAAAAGTTTTAAAAATTCATAAAAAATACAAAAAAATATTTTTCTTTTTTAGAAAATTTTATTTTGTCATATAGTATGTAGGAAAAATATAAAACTTTTCATAGGGTCATTTTTACAACTTTTTGCTTTTTAAAGAACGGTCCGGGTGCGGGATTTTGTCTTGACTCGTTTTTGGGTCAAACGAACTCCGTTTTCAGTCTAGTCTTTTTCATTCTTCGTTATTTGTCCCATAGAGTAGTTTAGAAGTGAAAAATTCTTCGTAGGGTTATTTTTAAAGATTTTAGGTTTTTCCCCCTTTGTTCGGGATTCGGGCTCTCGTTTTCTAGTTTAATTTCGTAATTTCTAGGTTTTTCTTAAACGTTTTTGTTCGTTATCATCTAATTTGACTTTTCCTCCTTCTCAAATCAATTCCTTCCTTCAAACTCAAATCTTCGATTGTATCGATTCTCCAGTACAGCCTCGTTGGGGATAAACGACCCGGGAACACTCTATACTACTTCTCGGTATCATTGATCTTGTTGATTTTTAGACTTCTATATATTTTATATTTTATTATATATTATATATATATAGTGTAAAACCAGCAATCAACGTTCCTACCCATTTGTTATGATATTAGATCGGGGTAACGTTCCTACCCATGTGAAGTGATGGTTTTAATGGATCGGGTGTAACGTTCGTACCCAAGTGTTGATACTTGTTGGATCGAGGGACACGTTCCGTTCCTATGCTCGTTATGGTTACATTTGTATGTTAGCTTGTATGATAGTACAGTAATTGTCCTGCCATGTTTGCATTAATCACAATAATTGTTTATAAGCTTTGATTTTCGTGTCTTAAACCTATGACTCTCACTAACATTATGTTGACGTTTTAAGCATCATTTTCAGGTAATCTTCTTGAGGATAAGGAAATTAGGAGGAGTGGCTAGTGAGACCGTAGACATTGCATGCGGAGTCTAACTCCTAGAGTTTTTTGTTGGCATTTGAATTGTTTGCTATTTGATTTTTATTGGATGTTTAGACTTTTGGATTATGTTTTCTTGTGATATGACTTTGCTATCGTAATGCAAGACTCCTTTATCCTGGGTTAGATATTGTCATGACACATTGTGTCTCATTTGTTTATCTATTACATTTAGTTCTCTCTATTCTTGACACCATTGTGTTGTCATGATATCTATGATGTTACGCCTCGTGTTTCCGCCTAGGCAGGGTGTGACATATAATTTTATCAAAAACATACAAAACTGATAAGTTTATATTTATTTCATGTGACTTAGTTTATATTCAACATCTAAAGTTTTATTTATTATTTTATTTATTATTTTTTTAATTTTAAAATCTAGTCATGTGTTTATACACATATTTTATTATGTATTTATTTAATACATAACAACTAACTTTTTTTATATTACTCTTTTTTCCTTAACAAAATCAACACATATATTTTTTAGCAACCGAATTTTAGCCTATGTTGTCCAAAATCAATTTAATTTTGATGTTTTATTTTCAAATGAAACTCACCAATTTGTCCAATTTCAATCGAGTCAACATTATTTTGAACTCATATTTAAGAGATGATTCTTTTGTTGTGATTGTTTGAAAAAAACAATTAGCGAGAATTTAAAGAAATTTTTTTTATAAAACAATACAATTAGCAGGATTGCTCGGGTTATGGCATTGATTGCCACCCGACCCGGTTTTACTTAATGCAACACGGGTAGCATTTAATGCTCCCACCCGACCTAATATTTATTTCCTGCTCCCACCCGACCTAAGAATGAAATTCAAACATATGAGAAAGTTATACGAAGATAGGAAAAGACATCAATATGTCCAAAGACCCTAATTCTCTCTCTACCCCCAATTCTCTCTCTACCCCCAATTCAAAAACCCTAATTGATGAACATCTTCTAATAAAGATGGCTTTCAAAATTCACAAATTAACAATCTCAAAATAAATGTCTCCAAAGACCCTAATTCTCATCTCTACCCCCCAATTCTCTTCGTAACATAAATGGACGTCCTCTACAGTCGCAGTATTAATGTATCATTTCATAAACCCCCACCCCACCACCCATCCACTAGTTCGCTACTATTAATCAAACTCTCTACCCCCAATTCCAAAAACTCCTAATTGATGAACAACTTCTAATAAAAAGATGGTTGCTTTCCAAAATTCACACATTAAACAATCTAGCAAATTTCCCTCTTTTTCCTATGTATGCGTCATGAACTCCTCTAATAATCCACCGATTTTAATAACACCACTCTGGAAAATATCTGGATAAATCAATTGCGAATAATTAATCTCATATCGAGAAGCAGTGTTAGGGCGGTGTTTCTCAATCTTCTGTATTTTTCTTGTAATATTAGATTTTATAGTTATTCTCCTCTTATTAAAAATCAAATGAATCGCGACTAAACCTTTTACCGTTTCCGTTTAAGATCTCGCGTGATCATTGAAACCCTGAATCATGTTTTCTATCAATCTTTTTTAATCTTGAGTCTCCCTTCAATCCTTTCTTTTTTGAGGGTTTTGTCTCGTCTGCTTTGTTTCTTTTATAAGGTTTGAGGTCCACAACATGCCATGTCTCCAAATTCGTTCTAATGAAGTGACCAAGCTTGTTCGTATTTGCTAAATCTATTATCCATCACTTTGCGTAAAACCATTTATCCTTGATATTCTTTAGCTAATCTTTAATATTGTAGTTCGAAGGAATTGTGGGGAAGAGGTTTAGCCGAGAGGGTATTAGTGAATGGTGATACAGACGTTTTATATTCCCTCAATCGTTAAGATACCAAAGCAGTAACACTACGGTTTGCGTTTGTCATAGTGTTATTCGTGTTAACGATGTTAGATCGTTTGGAGTTGGAAATCTAATTACGATTTGGATTATGTCGTTTTCACATCATCCATGCCAATGTAGCCCGTATTATGGAACGTTCAAACAAAAACCTGATAAAAGCCATTCGGGGCGTTCTCAATCACATTAGCGCATATAGGTACATTTCTTGGGGTCATTTGTTATCTGAGCTGCTGATTAGAGACTGTTCCAATCCATTTGAATAGCCTCTGTTGCTCACTCCTGTATCTCCTCACCAGACACGCGGCGTTGTTTTGGATGATTCTTGTAGTTGTTGAACGTAAGACCTCTCATGTAATGTGACATGGGGCGTGTAAAGATATTAACTCCATCCTAACCTATCGGATATCTATTAGTCTAAGTGAAAGGTTTTGAGCATAGTGAATCTATCATATTTAAGGTTGTTTAAGGGCGTAGTTGATAGAATTGGATTACGAAGGTGTTCTAACAGCCAAAGTATTTGGAATCAGTGAGGCGTTACCATCTCTGGTATCTTAGTATACCTTTCTTAATGCCTAAATAGACTTTTGGTTTCCGTGAATGATCGTGTTGTTTGCACTGATACATTGAAGTACTCCCAACTATCATTTTGTGTCTCTGAGCAAAAGTTATGCCAAGATTTGGTTAACAAATGGGGCGAGGCTTTGGATATCGGAGGATTAATTTTGTCTCCTCTTTTGCTCAAATAACGGGTTTGTGCATTTCTAAACAAAACAAGCCAGAATCTATATTTGAAGAAATTCAAGGTGATTTCTTTAAATGCCAGTGGGGGATTTGTAATTTTTGGGGGCTGCGGGAGAGCGATAAGGAACTTTAATTGACTTGAGAATCCGGTTTATCTTGAACCCTAAGAGATCTGTTTCTACCTCGGAATGACGAATCAAAGCGATGAGGCGCTCTAAGAAAATTCCCTTTAAAATGATGGGGCCGGCAGAATAAGTGATGTCGAGATCAGATGATGAATAGTAATGTGGATGGTTTTCCGAGACAATTTTCAGTGATAATGTGGATGAATGTAATAGTTGATGGTCATTAAAATAGTAATGGAGAACTGACAACATCAATCAGAGGATCCGTTTGTTTTTTATGATTTTATTGAATAAACTTCCTACGCTAAAGTGCGATTCGTGACGAGTACCTACTTTAATCGCATCCTTCCTGAGGTTTTTTAACCCCTTAAAAACTTCTGTGTACGCACGCTAATGTTGGTGAGATTTGTGAAGATGGTCCTACTAATAGTGAGAAGACAGGGTGAATAAGCCAAGAGGTGGATCGTAAGGTTATATGGGGACGCATTCACAAAAGACCCTGAGGGCCATAAAACCTCTACATGGATATTCAGTAGTTTCTTGCCCCTTATTCACATAGTAGTTTCATAACGGTGGGCTCTATTCTTGACAATTTGTGATGACATGGTTCGTGGTAGGAGAGATCATCTAATGTTAAAATTTGGATGGTTTGTTTGAAAGATATGAGAACTCATTATTGGCTCCCAAGCGAGATGAATATGTATTAAAGTTAATATTCTATCTCTCTCAATATTCAAGCTCTTTGGCACAAGACAAAAAAGGAGTGGGTTAAGGAGATTAAATTGTAAGCATAGGATCAATTGTTTAGCGTGCAAGAGAAAAGATGGATTGTATTTCTCATATGGGGACCGTAAAGTCCCTATGGGAAATTCAAACTTTGATTTTGTTTGTCCTAAGAGACTCATTAGGGAATTCTGGTGGTTTCTTTGTATTTGGGATGTCTTAAGTATCATCAAAAAGATGGCAGCAAGATAAACTATTCTATAATTTTATAGCTATTTCATTACGGCACAGTGATTACCCTCGTAATAGTTCAAGATTCTTTTGGTGCGTTTACGTCCTCAAACAGCCAGGGAGCAAAAGGGCTCTTTGGGATTTTTTATCTAATCTTGTACGGAGATGGAACGTCGAAGCGTATTAAAATGGGTGAGACTTATAATACGTTCGGGAACTATGGATGAAAGACTTGGCGATCAGTCTTTCAATGTTTCTAGATGTCACATGGTGTTTTGGATCGTTTATTTGTCTTCTGAGTCTTGTGGATGTTCAATGTTGGAATGGTACTACGATTACTTGTCGCATCCACTCAGCCCTCTAAAATGGAGTAAAATTAGATCGCATTCCTTTTAGCGGAAGGCATTATCTCGCTTATATCCGTCATATTTTCAGCTTGTTTCTTGACCGTCACTTGTATCGATCCATCGTCCGAGTTCTTTTTGAGGGGAAGTTTTGTCAGATTTGGTTCCGACTCCGGTATCGGTGCTATCAAGTCTTGGTTATAGGATGGGGTGAGAGGTTTTGAATTCTGATGCTGGAGCGACTTTGCGTGGTATGTCTTTTATCGCACTTCCTTCGTATCTCCAATGTAGATGTGTTTCAGGTTCAAGAATGAAATTGCCAAAGAGCCTTAAAGATCTAAAGTATAGATCCCGGCGTTTTAATGAGGTTAAAGATATAAAAGGTTTGCTATCTTCATTAACGCAAATGAAATTCCGTACCAGACAAATAGATTATGTTGCCTCACACATTAGTGAAACTTAAAGACTTGTAAAATGAGGTAAACGTTCTGATGCGAACAATCACGAGTCTCTAATCGGAATGAGGTATCTAATAACCTGATCCTGCAAGATATTAAACTTTTTGGAGGGTTAAGGATCTGGTTCAAAAAATCAAAATCAAATGGACTAACCGAGAGGAATAAGAATCTCAAAATTCATTCATGGATAAATTAATAAGAAAAGGTGGTCTCAGTTGTCCGATTCGTGGTGTTATCGTTGAGGGCACTTGTCGTACTATCCGATTATAGTGAAGAAGTCATTTAAGAATTCACTTTGAAGTTGATTCAAGCAACCGTGCATGAACGTCTCCAAACATAATTAGCTTCCTTTTCATAATCGGTTCATCTTCGGATCAGGTAGACTGAGCTGGTTAGGGCAGTATCGAGGGAACGAAATTCGTAGGGCTGTTTGGAACTGAGGGAGAAAAGTCTCCTCAGGCCCCGAAGTTTATAAACGTTTGAATTTTTTAGAAATAGTATATGGAGTTCTTGTCGGAGCGGATTTTTGCGATGCGGTCTGACTATTTTTTTAAGTCTTTGTACGTTTCCAAGGTGGGTAGTAACATCGTCTTTTCATCGCCTTAATTCCTAAAGTTAATGATGCTAAGTTCGTTAAGATCTTTCGGCCTATCATGTTTGATTGGATGCTTTTATAAGGTGAATCACACCGAAAGTCTTAGCTAATCGATTTGGCTACTGTTATATCCGACTTTTAGTTTCCGAGACTAACCAAGTCGGCCTTTGTTTGCAATTAGACAAATATTGGAGGACGGTCCTTTTAAATCTTAAATGAGATTTACAACAAACTAGTCGATAAAGCAGAAAACAAGAAGCAAGTCAATGGATTTATTAAGGTTAAGAAAATTATTTGCTAAGACGAGCTAAATTTCGGTTCGTGTGGGATTATCTCATGGATATTCTATCAAAGCTATTTGGTTTTTGGGGGATGCCAAATTGGTTGTAGGATGGATCCGTTAGTACTTTTACTTCCTCCATGGCTTCCATATTGGTTAATGGTAACCAACGGTCCGAGTTCCGCTTTTTGTTGTGAGGTTGAAAACAAGGTGATCCTTGGCCGCTTAATCTTTTCATTCTTATTATGGGAGTCCGTTACATATCCTCTTTCCTTCCCGTGTTTTTGAGAAGTGTTACTGTTTAGAAGAGGTTTCAATTGCATGGCTCGTGGTTTAATATTTCCTAGCATCTTTTTTATCTTGACGATGCCATGTTCATTGGAAGATGGTCCGAACAGAACTTACATAATATTTGAAAGTTCTTGAATTGCTTGCCATCTTGCGTCGGGTCTTAAGAACAACATTGCTAAGGCGGAGCCAATTCTTAGGGGTGTCGGGGTTTCTCAGAATGGTGTTGAGCAGGCTGCGAAGTAGGACGGTGTGTATGCATATTTAGAACACTCCTTTTCATATCTTGGTGTGACGGTCAGGGGATGTATGTCCAGTAAGTTTCGCTTGGGTTGGCTTGGAGTGAGACAAACTCCAAGCCCGGATATCTAAAGGAAGTTAAACAAACCCTTTTCCGAAAGAGCGGCAGATTGACCCTTCATAAATCCGTTATCTTTGGGTCCTCTCAATTTATATATTTCAATCTTTAAGTTTCCAAAAGGCGTGTTAAAGACTGATGGAATCTATCCGTAGTAAGTTCTTCAACGGTGTTGATTCTTCGGATAGAAAAGATGTCGTGGGATGCTTGAAGACCTATGTCTTAGCCGCCAACAGAAAACGTGGTCTTGTGACTCAAGTTTCTTCGCGTTGACTCTGCCATTGTTGAAGTGGATGTGGCGTCTGTCATTATCCTGGCGATTGGCTCTTTATTGTGTAAAGTTATTCAAGCGTATTTAATGGCTCAAAGTTTGATCTTCACTTTGACCGAAATCAACCCTCGATTTTTTAGCTTATTTTACGTGGAAGTCAAAATATTTGAAAAGATTCTGGTTTGATTTTTCTTCGCATTGTAAGAAGCCTATTGGAGGACGGTCTTTTACTATTTTTGGTATGATATATGTTAGCTGTATGCCCCTCTTTGTTGTTCAATTTCCCCGTATTGTATTGCTCTCGAAATTGGATAGGAATTGTGGTGGCTAATAAAATGGGCGCTTACTTCGGTCTCATCTTCTTTTTTTCGTCGGGACTGGCGTGATGGAGCGAGCGGAAGTCAGCAGTGGGAATTGACCTTCTTCATTATGAACTCGGTTTTCCTCTCGTCTTCCAAAGATATGTGGACTTGTGATTTGTCGGAGATGTAGAGTTCAAGGTTAAAGTCATCATACAGAAACTTAATTGATGACTAGTTTCTCCCTTCGTCTGGATGTTGCATACGAGATAGGTAAAAATTCATTCCCATTAAAGTTCATGTTTTTTCATTGCGTGCTCGACGTGATAGGTTACCTACTAGAGTCAATCTTAGCCTGTAGTATGAGTTTGTTGGATGTACCCATCTGTGTCCTCTTTGTAGATGCTTGTCTCTGGATGGAAGTTCAGCATGGTTTCTTTCGATGTGACGTGGCTTCGGGTTGTTCTTTGCGTAAAATTTGTCGATTGGTGATTTGGATTGGCAGGTAAGATTTGAACTTCTTTCCTCCGATTGTGGATGCTTGGTTCATATCCTTTCGACTTTCATTCCCAGTCTAAGTCTTTTTTAAAAGGTGTTTTTTTATGTTGCTTGGTGGCCGGATTTTGAGGCTTCGAAAATCAGTTTGGTCTTTGACAGCTATCGCCTCCTAATCGTATTGTCGACGATTTTTGAATGACATTGATTTCTAGGTTAAAACAATACAATTAGCAGGATTGCTCGGGTTATGGCATTGATTGCCACCTGACCCGGTCCCGACCCGGTTTTACTTAATGCAACACGGGTAGCATTTAATGCTCCCACCCGACCTAATATTTATTTCCTGCTCCAACCCAATATTTATTCCCAGTTTATACACGTTTGCCTTCACTATAATGTTTCTATACATCATCTCCCACCGCCCCATTTGCATCTCTCTCTCTATCTCTCTGTAAAAATTAGAAGAATGCGGGATTTTTGTTCCGAGCATAGATATATCAAACCCTTTGATATATTCGAAGACTGTTACAGATCTACATACATAACAATGGTATAAGTTACTCTAACTTTTTTTTAAATCGATTTTAAGGTTTTTTTTGATTAATTGTTTTTTAATGATTGCAACTTCCTTTATCTTTACTTAAGACGTTTCAAGGGCATCCTATGGTGAGTAGTTTATACTAATTAGAGTTTATTGATGTTTACTGTGGTTAAACTTTTGTTACTTTGGGATTTTAATTAATTAGTGCTATTGTATGTTAATAAGGGTTAAATTTAATTCTCTCTCTACCCCCAATTCAAAAACCCTAATTGATGAACATCTTCTAACAAAGATGACTTTCAAAATCCACAAATTAACAATCTAAATTCCTTCTTCCCTTTTGTTTGAATCCTGTTATAACCCCTGAAATTGGGATTAATCATTGATTGATTAATCTCATATCGAGCGTGTTAGGCGGGTTTCTCATCTTGGGTTTTTGTAATTTAGATTTGTTATTCTCCTCTTTAAATCAATTAGACTCCGTTTCCGTTTCCGTTTAATCTCGCTGTCATTGAAACCCTGATCTGTTTTTCTTTTCAATCCTTTTTTATCTTGATCTCCCTTCAATCCTTTTTTTTAGGGTTTTGTCGTCTGCTGTTTCTTTTTAAGGTTTGGTCACCATGCCTGTCCAACGTTCTAATGAAGACCAAGCTGTTCGTATTTCTAAATCTATTTTTGTAACCAATTTTCCTGATAATCTTGGGTCGAAGGAATTGTGGAAGGTTTGCGAGGGGTATGGGAAGGTGATAGACGTTTTTATTCCTAATCGTAGATCCAAAGCAGGTAAACGTTTTGCTTTTGTCAGGTTTATTCGTGTTAACGATTTAGATCGTTTGGTTGGAAATCTTTGTACGATTTGGATTGGTCGTTTCCATCTCCATGCCAATGTTGCCCGTTTTGAACGTGCAAACAAACCTGTAAAACCATCGGGGCCTTCTCAATCCAATGCGCATGGTACATTTGGGTCATTTGTTTCTGCTGCTAGAGACTTTCCACCATTGATTGCCTCTGTTGCTCCTGTATCTTCCTCACCGGCGTTGGTTTTGGATGATTCTTGTGTTGTTGAACGTGACCTCTCATGTCATGTCATGGGGCGTGTGAAAGATATTAACTCCATTCCTAACCTACGGATTCTATTAGCTAAGGAAGGTTTTGAGCATGTGAAGCTGTCATATTTAGGTGGGTTATGGGTGTTGATAGAATTGGATAACGAGGGTTCTAAGCAAAAGTTTTTGGATCATGTAGGCGTTAACTCTTGGTTCTGTACGCTTCTTAATGCCTATAATGATTTTGTTAGTGATGAACGTGTTGTTTGGGTGGACATTGAAGGTATCCCACTTCATGTTTGGTCTCGAGAAACGTTTGCCAAGATTGGTAACAAATGGGGCGAGGCTTTGGATATCGAGGATAATTTTGGCTCCTCTTTTGCTCGTAAGTGGTTGTGCATCTTAACAAAACAACCAGAATCTATATTGGAGAAATTCAAGGTGATTTTTAAAGGCAAGGTGTTTGTGGCTCGGGCAAAGGAACTTTTTTTACTGGAATCCGAGTTTCTTGAACCTAAGGAGTTCTAGTTTTATACCACGGATTCGGTCGAATCAAAGCATGGCGCTAAAATTCTTAATGATGGGGGCGCAGAATAGTGATGTCGAGTCAGATGATGAATGTAATGTGGATGGTGTTTCCGAGACAATTTTCAGTGATAATGTGGATGAATGTAATGTTGATGGTCATGGTAAGGAGACGGACAAACATCAATCAGAGGATCCGTTTGGTTTTTATGATTTATTGATTTATCCGTCCCGCTAAAGGCGTTCGTGATGCGAGTACCTCTTTATCGCATCCTCCTGGTTTTACCCCTAAAACTTCTGTGACGCACGCTAATGTTGGTGAGATTTGTGAAGATGGTCCTACTAATGGAGAAGACATGGTGAATATGCCTAGGGTGGATGCTAAGGTTATGGACCATTCACAGGAGGTCCATGATTCCTCTAATGGAGAATCAGTTTCTTCCTTTTCACATAAAGTTCATAACGGTGGCTCTATTCTGACATTTTGGGATGACATTGGTGGGTTGGGAGATTCTATGGGTTATAATTTGATGGGTGTTTGAAAGATTTGGAAGCATTATTGGTACAAGGAGATGAAGATGTTTTTAAATGATTTTCTTTCTCTTAATATTCATGGTCTTGGGCACAAGACGAAAAAAGGAGTGGGTTAATGGAGTTAAATTGTAAGCATATGATCTATTTCTTAGCGTGGCAAGAAGACCAAAGATGGATTGTATTTCTCATTTAGGGGACGTAAAGTCCCTATGGGGAAATTCAAACTTTGATTGTTGCCAGTGACTCATTAGGGATATTTCAGGTGGTATTTTTGTAATTTGGGAGCTTCTATCTGTCAAGAAAGATGGCGCTACTATTTCTGGATCATTTTATAGCAATGTTTACGGCACCTGGTTACCTGTAATGTCAAGGATTTCTTTTGTGGCGGTTTACGCTCCCTCAACAGCCTCGGGAGCAAAATGGCTCTGTGGGATTTTTTATCTAATCTTGTCGGGGATGGAACGGCGAAGCTATTATATTGGGGTGACTTTATTGGACGTTCGAACTATGGATGAAAGATTGTTCGTCTTTCAATGTTTCTAGTGCACGGTGTTTTGATCGGTTTATTGTGTCTTCTGGTCTTGTGGATGTCAAGTTGGAAGGGTACTCGGATTTTCTTCGGTCGCATACTTCAGCCTCCAAATGGTATATTAGACGCTTTTCTTGTTTACCGGAAGGTATTATCTCGCTTTATCCGTCTATTTCAGCTTTGTGTCTTGACCGTCACTTGTCCGATCATCGTCCTATTCTTTTGAGGGAAGTTTTGTCTGATTTTGGTCCGACTCCGTTTCGGTTCTATCAATCTTGGTTAAGGATGGAGGGTTTTGATTCGATGGTGGAGCATGCGTGGTTGTCTTTTTCGCATTCTGATTCCAATGCTATGGTTAGGTTCAAGAAGAAATTGCAAGACCTTAAGTCTATTATTCGTTTATGGGTTAAAGATAAAAAGTTTCATCTTCATAACGCAAAGAATTCCCTACAGAATGATTTGATCTCTATTGATAAAGACTTGGAAAGGGGAAACGTTTCTGATGACATCCTTCTCAATCGGATGGATCTAAACCGACGGCTGCAAGATATTAAACTTTTGGAGGTTAAGGATCTGGTTCAAAAATCTAAAATCAAATGGGCTATCGAAGGAGATGAGAATTCTAAATTCTTTCATGGTATTATTAATAAGAAAAGGTCTCAGTTGTCGATTCGTGGTGTTTTCGTTGAGGGCACTTGGTGTACTGATCCGAGTATTGTGAAGGAGGCATTTAAGAATCACTTTGAAGTTCGATTTCAGCAACCGTGTCATGATCGTCTCAAACTTAATGCTCCTTTTCATAATCGGTTATCTAATGGATCAGGTGTGAGATGGATAGTGCAGTATCGAGGGACGAAATTGTAGGGCTGTTTGGAACTGTGGGTGAGAATAAGTCTCCATGGCCACGCTGGTTATACGTTTGAATTTTTTAGAAAGTATTGGAGTCTCTGTCGGAGCGGATTTTTTGCGATTTGCGGTCGACATTTTTTATGTTTGGTACGTTTCCAAGGGGGTGGTTATCGTCTTTCATGCATTAATTCCTAAGTTAATGATTGCTAAGTTGTTAATGATTTTCGGCTATCAGTTTGATGGATGCATTTTAGGTGTCACGAAGTCTTAGCTAATGTTTGGTACTGTTATATCCGATTAAGTTTCCGAGACTCTAATCGGCCTTTTGTTGCTAATAGACAAATATTGACGGTCCTTTTATCTTAAATGAGATGTTAAACTGGTGTAAGAGAAAAAAAAGAAGCAGCTATGTTTTTTTAAGGTTGATGTCGGCTAAGGGTTGATTCGGTTCGGTGGGATTACTCTCTTGGATATTCTTCATGCGTTTGGGTTTGGGCGAATTGTGTAGTGGAATCCGTGGTTACTTTTACTTCCTCTCAATGGTTCCATATTGGTTAATGCGTACCCCCACCCCAACCCCCCCCCCCCCCCCCCCCCCCCCCCCCCCCGTCGAGTTCCCTTTTTGTTGTGGGTTGAAACATGGTGATCCGTTGGCCCCTTATCTTTTCATTCTTATTATGGAGTCGTTACATATCTCTTTCTCCCGTGTTGTTGATGATGGGCTGTTTAAAGTTTTCAATTGCATGGCTCGGTTAATATTTCTCATCTTTTTTATGCTGACGATGCCATGTTCATTGGAGAGTGGTCCGAACAAGAACTTAAATTAATTTGTTATAGTTCTTAATTGCTCCATCTTGGTCGGGTCATAAGATTCAACATTGCTAAGAGAAAGTCTTGGGTGTTAGGGGTTTCTCAGAATGTGTTGTGCAGGCGGCGAATAGGAATGGGTGTGTGTTCTGAAACTCTTTGTTATCTTGTGGAGTGGACGGTTGGGGAGTGTATGTCTCGGAAGTCGGCTTTGTGTAGGCTTGGGGAACAAACTCCAAGCCCGGTTAATCTAAATGCAGAAGGTTAAAACCCTTTCCATAGGCGGCAGATTGACCCTTCTTAAATCCGTTCTTGGGGCCTCTCCAATTTATTATATGTCAATCTTTAAGGTTCCAAAAGGCGTGTTGAAGACTATGGAATCTATCCGTAGTAAGTTCTTCAACGGTGTTGATTCTTCGGATAGAAAGATTTCGTGGGTAGCTTGGGACAATGTCTTAGCGTCCAAACTGAACGGTGGTCTTGGTGTCTCAAGTTTCTTCGCGTTGAATCGTGCTCTTTTGTTGAAGTGGGTGTGGCGCTTCATTTCTGGCGATGGCTCTTTATGGTGTAAAGTTATTCAAGCGATTTATGGCTCAAAGTTTGATCTTCATGTGACCGATCAACCCTCGATTTGGTGCTCTATTTTACGTGAAGTAAAATCTTTGAAAGATTCTGGTTTTGATTTTTCTTCGCATTGTAAGAAGCGGATTGGGGACGGTCTTGTACTAGTTTTTGGTATGATATAATGGTTAGCTGATGCCCACTCTTTGTGTTTCAGTTCTTCCCCGTTTGTTTGCTTCGATTGGATAAGGAGATGTGGTGCTATTATAATGGGAGCTTTCGGTTTCAGCTTCTTTTCGGGGGAAGTGCGTGATGGTGCTGATCGGCAGCAGTGGGATGACCGTTCTTCAATTATGTACTCGGTGTCCTCTCGTCTTCCAATGATAGGTGGACTTGTATTTGTCGAGAGATGGAGAGTTAAGGGTTAAAGTCATAAGAAATTTAATTGATGACTTGTTTCTCCATTCAGTGGTGTTGCAACGAGATGGGTAAAATTTTGTCATTCCCCATTTAAAGTTAATGTTTTTTCTTGGCGTGCTCGTCGTGATAGGTTACCTACTAGAGTCAATCTTAGCCGTAGAGGTGTTTTGTTGGATTCCCATCTGTGTCCTCTTTGTAATGCTGCTATGGAGGATGTTCAGCATGTTTTCTTTCGATGTGACGTGGCTCGGGTTGTTCTTCGTAAAATTTGTCGTTGGTGGGATTTGGATTGGCAGGAGATTTGTTCTTTCTCGGATTGGGATGCTTGGTTCTTATCCTTTCGACTTTCTTCCCGTCTCAAGTCTATTTTAGAAGGTGTTTTTTATGTTGCTTGGTGGCGGATTTGGAGGCTTCGAAATCAGTTGGTCTTTGACGCTTCGCCTCCTAATCGTTCGACGATTTTTGATGACATTGTTTCTTGGTCCTTTTTATGGTGTTCTAGTAGATGTAATAGGGTTTTTTCTTGGGAGTATTGGTTAAAAAACCCCTATCTTATTTCTTTGTAATGTCTTTCTAGCTCCTTGCTAGTTTTTTTTAATAAAGTTGCCGTTCAAAAAAAAGTTTATACACGTTTGCCTTCACCATAATGTTTCTATACATCATCTCCCACCGCCCCATTTGCATCTCTCTCTATCTCTCTGTAAAAATTAGAAGAATGCGGGATTTTTGTTCCGAGCATAGATATATCAAACCCTTTGATATATTCGAAGACTGTTACAGATCTACATACATAACAATGGTATAAGTTACTCTAACTTTTTTTTTAAATTGATTTTAAGGTTTTTTTTTATTAATTGTTTTTTAATGATTGCAGCTTCCTTTATCTTTACTTAAGACGTTTCAAGGGCATCCTATGGTGAGTAGTTTATACTAATTAGAGTTTATTGATGTTTACTGTGGTTAAACTTTTGTTACTTTGGGATTTTAATTAATTAGTGCTATTGTATGTTAATAAGGGTTAAATTTAGGTATGGGGTGTTTGGAGGTGTGAATGTGGTTGGATTTGCATATTCTGTGTTACAAGGATGTGATTTGGTGTATCAGTTGGCTACTGGGGGTCATGGCACTAAAAAACATTATTTGCGGTATTTACTTTGATTTCTCTATGGATCAGGCAAGTTTTTTGAATTTGGTTCTTTTGTTTTTGTGAAATTAAGCAAAGTTGGATGAATGGTATTAATTAGATTTAGGGAGTGTTTTATGTGTAGATTTTTTTCCCAAAGGTGATTGTGTGGAGTGAAATAATTATAGTAGGTCGTATAAAACCGTCGTAATGGTGTTCTGTTATAGGATTGAATTTGTAGTTGTACAATTTAATGAACTGAGATGATTCTTATCGATTGAATAGAAAGACCTTTGGTTCATACCACTCGATCAATGATCACTAAATTAAATACTCTTAGAAGTGATTTATAAGACTTGCTTAGGAATGACGATTCAAATATCGTTATTCATTTGTTATATTGGGCTTAGAATTGAACTTTTTGGGGTGTTAATAATTGGGGTATTCAGCCTTTTAGTTTTTTACCGATGAATAACTTTGTAAATTGGCAATTTTTCTTCTTAAAATAGTTACCGCGCCATGTCGTGCCATTAGCAATAAATGATACTACTCATGTGTTTTTTCGATTAGGGTTTTCGTATATTGAATCTGTTGTGATTGAACAGATTGAGAGCGGTAGGTCTTCTTCCTCATAACAATTAAATGTACACGGACGTTAACTTGATCAAGTTTCGTTTGACAACCTGCATTACAATATTTTGTATGTTGCATAGGATGATAAAATTCACTAAAGATACATGTATGGTTTTCGTTTTCTCAGGTAATCACTAATGGAATATTCGAAAGTTCAGAACATAGAGTCGTGACAAGCTCAAAAGAGTCAAGGTAGGCTTCTACCCATTTGATTATGAACAGGTTGGTTACGCTCAGCGCGTAAAATGGGTAAAATCACAAGACATTTGGAATTTTTTTGGTTGCAAGTTTAGGTTATATTAACACTTTCTAAATTGTTGTTATTATAGGTACAAACGAAGGGGGCGGCGAAGCTGCTACTGTCAAAGGGTGTTTGGGGCAGCCCTGAGAGAGAAAAGGCATCACGTATGGGCCGGCAGGCGGAATGTGAGCAGGAGATTAGTGAGCAGGTTCGAACGAAGGAATGTACGCAGACGCGGTGTCACAGTTGGAA
>BQNB010086039.1:8512-28301 GCA_026074375.1 Tanacetum coccineum | reverse complement strand
TGGTGCAATTCTTTATGAATCAAACTTGTTCCATGTTATGGATCAACGGTTAAAGAATTTTGAATTGCTTAAAACTCTCGATGTATCACAAAACCACTTTAGCAAGTGATACGTCGATTGATTTTCAAATCGATTTTCTACATTAATCGGTGAGATAGTAACTCACTAGTTCACTCTTATCGTGCTGTCTACTTTGAGATGTTCCGATAATGAGAACATGCTGAGTACGATGAATCTAATACGCATGTGTTAGAAAGATTCAATACTACAATTGGAAATCCTGTCAAGAAGATTCTTCTTAAATTGAATATATCTGATCACAGGTTGATCCTCACAGATTTGAAGGTTTCTCCAACCAAACCTAGGCGAATGACAAAGCTATATTCGTCGCCCCACTTTATTACTAACTATTTTCATGCAGGCTAATTAAAGATGGTGGTGGAGGTTCCTGATTCCAGCTGGCTCACAAGATCCATAGCCACATGCTCACACCCGATAGACAAACATAAGGACTTCATAAAAGGCTTAAATACATATTTCAAGACTTCCGCTACTCTGATAACGAACATCTTTCTCGAAGTGATGAAGTATTATAGTTAACAAATCTCAAGAAAGACGTAGCATTAAAAGCTTTTCAAGACAACCATTCAAAAAAGGTATGAGCATGTCGGTCCAGAAGTCACAAGTTCACAAGATGGCAAAGTTTCAAGATGGCAAAGAGATTGTGCTTGTTGATGATCTCAAGATGCTCAAGATCACAATGTCAAATACAAGTTCAAGGAACAAGCTCAATCCAAAAATCAATGATCACTACAACATTACTCACAGAAGAAAGTCAAGTGTTTGAGCTTAAAGACTAAAGTTGAAGCATAGTATGGCTAGGTTTAATGTTTGGTCAAATTAGGAGTGACTTCCTTAGGGGTGAGATTGTTGGAAACACAAAAAAGTGTCTGTCACTTCCAAGTTGTATGTTATTAGTCTTAGCTCGCTAGTTTATGTAATGTGTAGATTAGTAATTAGTCCATCCCGACCCATGGGAAGCCTAGCATTGCCCTTGGGCAGGCCTATAGGACCTATATAAGCCCTCTCCTAGCCTTAGAGAGGGGTTGGTTGTTTCATTTTTCCTTTTTCCATCTAATAAGAACATCATCCATTTTCCATCCACTTTCTCTCTCTAAAACATCACAACCCACATCTCTCTCTCTCTCTTGTTCTTGGTTTGGATCATAAGATTACATGTTTCTACACACATTAATTGGTGTTAAATAAAAACACAAAACAAATAGTTTCCTTAAGTCCACAATCTCCCCGTCATTAGTCGCATTTAAATCCCATAAGGCAAAAACGAGGGTCAAGAGTCAAGGGGTCTTCATAATACACGAGTTAATCCGTATGAAATATAGTGTACTGCCTCATACTCTTCATAATCTAGGCAGAAAGACACATTAACTCGGCCTTCATCATCAATGAACAAAAATTATGTGCTAAAATAAAATTTAAAAATTTGGGCCAATTTAGCACATAATCTAACTAAATACCTTATTTCTATCTCCCTTCCCCCCACTTGAGATGTATAATGCCCTCATTGTACATATAGACTTATAATAGAAAGGAGAGATAGAAATGTCATGGGTTTATACTACCCGTTAAAGACGGAATCATCGCCAGCTGGACAAGGCGGAAATACTACCACAATACGACACAATAAAGCCGATTTATAATTTTGATCAGCTGAATACAAACTAATAAACTCTTGCTTGCAGGCTCTTTATTTTCTTTATTCTTTTTTTTACTGCAAGATAAGGATACAATTACAATACAGACACATATATACATGAGTATCCCCCCACTTGAGATAAATTGTCTTTAAAACCCGACTTTCTTAACATACCCTCTATCTTAACTTGCGACTTTTACCAGTGAGACCAAAATAAACCAACAACTCCCCGATCATGGACAAAAGAAACTATAGGGTAGGCTAGGCTATAGGTGTAACTGAACAACATATATTAGGTTACAAAATGAAAGGAATGGCTCGAACGGGTTTACTAGGGGTATCTTACACTTATAGTGAGTGTAACAAAGGGTTTAACAGGGGGATTGACTAATCAGGTAAGAAGTCAATATACCAAAAAATATATAGGCTATTTGGGGATAATCCTAAAATTTACCTTTTATTACAGCTACACCGATTACACTAGGTGCAATGCTCATTTTGGTGGTCTCGAAAAGATAAACCAGGTCAAGTTCTAAAGTCTACTATAGCCACCGACACACTCATTTTAATTGGATTATGTATAAGGGGAAAACGGAAAGGCTTATCCTCACACAATGGATTTATAAGGTAGGTGTGCTCAATATAGTCTTAACTATTTAAGTAATGAAAAACATGTCAAAATTTTATTACTGAAACATTTTTCAAAATAAACTAGAAAAATGAAGGCAAATATAATCAAATGGGTGTTTATTTCTCATCCCTTCCCCCCACTTGAGTCAAACTTATGCATATAAAAATTAAATAGGAAAGGTAAGAAATGGAACGAATTATACCCCTGTATTTGCTCGGTATGATTGTTAGGATCACATAAATGGACCCGAACAAAGAAGCTTCGGTCACTCGAAGATACAAGACAAAAGTCTAGCTCGTTAGTTGATTAATTAATTAATGTTTATTAATGTAATTGGGCTGACAAAGAAAAAGCCTGAAAAGCCCAACAAAAGCCTTGAATGGGCATAACCTTGTTAGTATAAATACACCTAGTTTAGTCAAAAATTAGGTTAGACATTAGAGATATTATAGCAACTCCATAATATTTTTTTCATCTTTAGAGTTTGTGGCAACTCTTAATTTTCTTTCAATCATCAATAAAGTTCTTAATTTTATGCATCTTGATTCTATACTTAATTGTTAAGGATTCGTATGAATGATCATGGAACCTACAATGATGAAGAGACAGCATGCTCTAAGCCATGCTCCAAGTCTGCTTCCTCGAGCAACATCCATCATCACAGGTAACTTCACCACCCTCTTGTAAAGCATTCAACTAGACTGGTTCGAAATGCTTCCTCGCAGCTTGATTAGCATCCTAACACCACTCCATGTGCATTACTTGTATAGCTGCAAGAAAGACTAATACCAAAAGCATAAACCAAGATAGAAAGCATTATAGCACAAAATATACAAAACTATACAAATCCTAACTCACTTTCGCAGGAATCACGGTTGCATTTAGCGTATGCAACAAGCCTTTTAAACAACTTGGTGGCCCAAGTGGACGAGTGAAGTCTCGTGAGGGTTTCCAAAGAACTTACCCACAAAGTTCATTTACCAATTTACACAGTTTTATAAAATTTCAAACATTTTAATGACTTGCAAGAGGGGATTACGGCATAACCATTGAATGAGTTACGCCGTAATAATGTGGTTTTGGAAATTTTGAAAAATTATTAGATTCGGTTATGGCGTAATCATATGAAACATTACGCCGTAACAATATTTATTACGCCATAACCATTATAGTTACGTCGTAACTTACTGTATTTCAGTAACCACTTAACCACATAAAACGAGTCGAGGAGACCTCGAACCTGCAAAACCAAGTAAGAAAAATACAAAACCACCTAAATGCAGAAATGAAATAAACTAAACTAACAGGATAGGTCAGGTTGTCTCCCGAAAAACACTTTTCTTTTTCACCGAGTCTTTAAGTTAGACTCAAGTCTCCAACACAGGCAACTTGGACATCTCCACACATGTCTAATCCACATGTCTCCTCAACCTGTAAATAATTGCTCACCCTGCACACTAACAAACCCTGTGCATTAAATGTGTAATAAAACTAAGCAAAAGAAGAGGAGCATAATAATGGCAAATACTTGACTCAGGAATAATACCACTCGAATAGAAACATCAAGGTTGACAGGCTTAATATTAAAACACCGGTGGTATTAGAAAACATTTTAAAGGTTCAAGCAGTGCCCAAACTATTTTTGGTGTCCCAAACTTGGTAACCACATATGTTTTTTTTTATTCCACAAAACACGTTACGCCGTAACCTGATGAACTGGTTACGTCGTAATAGAACACGTTACGGCGTAATCAAAAGAGTTACGCCGTAACAACATTCGATCAAACATGCAAACACTCATAAATAGGAGAAGAACAGAATGACAAGCACTCAAAAACACAAACAAACACACATAATTCAATCAAACAACCAAAAACTACAAAAACCGTTCCCCGGCCGCGACGCCAAAAACTTGATACGTAATTTCCTTTGATAAAAACTACGTCAGGTTTTACATTTATAAAACCCTAACTACCTCGACTATTCCTACGCACTAAAGAGCAGTGTACCCTATCGTGTATAGTGTAGTGATTGGTAAGTACGGGTGTCGACCCAAAGAACGGTTTGTGTCTTTAATTGTCTAACTGGTTTATTAATCTACCTAAGAAAGCAGTAAAGAAAACATGTTTGAGTTTTAGAGATTACTGTGGAGTTATTTTGGTGGTAAGCCTTGCTGTCGAAAAGGGAAATGGTATAGTGGTGGACAACTAGAAAGGAAGAATGCAATTAATTACTATGATCTCTAGTGCAATGTCTTGTCGCAATCTTACGGCCACTTATTTTTTGAGATACACTTAATCCTAAATAGGTGGTTGATCCGTCCAAACTACACCTTAAAATATATATAATATATAATAAAATATAGAATATATATAGTAAGAATAGTCTAGAAACGAAGTCAATAAAACCGAGAAGTAGTATAGAGTGTTCCCGGGTCCGCCAATAGTCTCACAACCCAACATTACTCGGTTAAAACGCACTACATAAAATATAAAGAAAGCGATAAAACGTCTAGAACATAACTTAATAATCCAAAGAAAATTAAATAATTTAAAGCCAAGAAAAAATAATAAAGCACAATTAAATAACATTAGCAACAATAATTAAACCGCATTATCTACTCAATAAAAATAATATGAATGATTATATTTTACCAAAAAAATTAAAGTATGATTACAAACTGTGCTAAATTAATGCTCTCGATACTCTAGTCCGAGCGTCATGGTACACCCCTACCACTTGCTGCTTACACCTTTTTCCTACTTTTCGATTTTGGTCGACTTATACCACCGAATGAGAATTAGATGAATGAATTGTATCATCAATATTTATAATAAATGCCAAGTTTGGCATTTAGTGATTCAGCCCCTTAACATTCATAAGTTTAATAAATTATTAATGAGACTTATACTTTTTTATTATAACACGTCTTGTTTTCGTGATGAGTCATCATTACGGCGTAACGGCATCGACTGCGTTACGTCGTAAACCTTCTGACGTGGCTTTCTATCTTGTAGCGTAAAAATATGTTACGGCGTAATTAAATCATACATGTTACACCGTAACCCTTAGTCAACATAAATATCCTTTCCATAATAATATTTTTACGCGTAACTCGAGTGGACTTTACGCCCGTAATGGCTCTCATCATCAATCTTCGTATATAAAAAATTAATTACGGCCGTACCTCCTAGCGAACGTTACGCCGTTCATTTCACCCAATAAATTTCACATGTAACAATATTACGGCGTAATCCATATGGGCCAATTACGCCGTAATTCTTCCTTAATGCGGATTTTGATGTAATTCGTCCATTTTCCGCATCTTTTCCCGTATCAATGCCCAACTTAACTGAATTCCGACTAAAAAATGAATTAGTATCGAATTCATATCTAATTGGATATACAGTAAGGTAATAAATGCGGGGGATGTGATATGAAAAAAATGTATAAAAAAATTTCAATGTATCACGTATCCCCCCCACTTGAATTCTATTAGCCCTCAAAGTAAAACCTTTTTAAATAATTCTCAAAAAGATATTTCCCTAGTTATCCAGGAAGATATGATTTTAAAAATTACCTAAGCTAGAAAATGCTAGACCGAGCACCTTACAAAAAAGAAAAATGAATCACACTCATACTCTTACTAATCTATGTGTTTCATTTTTGGTGATCACTCAACTGCTCAGTCATGGCGAGTATTCTATCATAAGCTTAGCAAGGATACTAAATCTACCACAAGAGTCTAGATGCAACTGTTCAAAAAGGCTAAAATGGGTTGACACAAACACAAAGGCTACGGGGTTAAATCATTCATTTATACAATATTAACCAAAAGCGTTACACCAACAAGGGGGACAAAACCATGCATATACATCCGTAATGACGGAATAGACATGTATGATTGCATTCAATTCCCTCATTCGAGTAAAACCAAGGGATGAAGAATGATATAGGATAGGATAGAGACATGGGATGCACATTTAATTGTTGTTAAATAAAAACACAAAACAAATAGTTTTCTAAGTCCATAATCTCGCCGTCACTAGTCACATTCAAAAGTCAAGGGGTCTTCATAATACACAAGTTAAATGCAATATGAAATATAATGAATTGCCGTCAATAATCTCCCAAACTACGGGCAAGGAAGACACATTAACTCGGCCTTCATCATCATGAATAAAAATTATGTCTGAAAAATTTAAAAAATCTAGGCTAGATTAGCACATAATTTTACTAAATATCTCATTTCAATCATCCATCTCCACTTGAGATATAACAATGCTCTCATTGTACATATAGACTTATAATAGAAAGGATAGATTGAAATGTCACAGTTTATAAGAACTACCCGTTTATAAAGACGGAATCATCGCCAGCTAGACAAGACGGAAACACTACCACAATACGACATATAAGCTAATTTTAATAATGATATCTCTGTTACAAACGAATAACCAACTTGCTTGCATCCACTTTATTCTATTTTTTATGCAAGACAATGATACAATCACAATACGAACACATATATACATGAGCATCCCCCCACTTGAGATCAACTATCTTCCAAACCTGACTTTTCTTCAAATACCCTTATCCTAACCCGCAACTTGCCCACCTCCACCATTAAACCCAAATTACTTAGCAACTCCTCGATCATGGACTAAGAAACTACAAGGTAGGCTAAGGCGATAGGTGTAACAAAACAACATATATTGGGTTACAAAATGAAAGGAAAGGCTCAGCAGGTTGTACTAGGGTATCTTGCACTAAAGATGAGTGCAACAAAGGGTTTAATAGGGAATTGACTAATCGATGTGAGAAGTCAATATACACAACACATATATAGGCCATTTGGGGTTAATCCTAAAATTTGCCTTTTATTACAGCTACACCAATTACACCAGGTGCAATGCTCATTATGGTGGTCTCGAAAAGATATACCAGGCCAAGTTCTAAAGTCTACTACAGCCACCGGCACACTCATTTTATTTAAATTAATGGATAAGGGAAAAATGAAAAGGCATATCCTCATACAATTGAATTATAAGGTTAGGGTGGCTTATTAAAGATTTAACTAGTAATGTAATGAAAACATGTCCCAAAATTTTGGTAATGAACGCATTTTTCAAAATAAACTAGAAAAATAAAGGCAAGTATAATCAAATGGGTGTTTATTTCTAATCCCCTTCCCCCCACTTGAGTAAAACATAAGCATATAAAATTGAAATAGGAAGGGGAAATAAATGGAACCGGTAACTCCCATGGATTTGCTCGGTATGATGATGGGGGGTGGGAAGAAATATAATTAGAAAGAAAGATAACATGCTCTAAGCGATGCTCTCAGTACTGCTACTTTCGAGCAACATCTACCATCACAGGCAACTTCATAACATCCAGTAAAGCATCCTACTATACCAGTTCAAGATGCTTCTTGAAGCTTGATTAGCGATCCTAGCACCGACATCCTATGCGTTACTATATATTGAAAGAAAGACTATACCAAAAACATAAACCTAGATAGAAGAATCATAGCATCAGAACAATACAAAACCTAACTCACTTTCGTAGGAATCACGGTTGCATTTAGCGTATGCAACAAGCCTTTTAAGAGACCACTTGGTGGCCCAAGTGTACGAGTGATGTCTCGTGAGGGTTTCTAAGAACAAACCCACCAAAGTTTTTATTTACTTGTACATAGTTAGAAATGTTTAAAAACTTGATTTTTTAAGATTTCAAAAAGAGGTTACGGCATTTTGAAAATTTTAGTTTAGTTGTTACGGCGTAACCATGGAAAGGTTTATGACCGAGTAGCACTTTTGGTTTTGAAACCGAGTCTTTAATTTAAACTCAAGCCACCACCTCAGGCTATATATGGATAACTACCACACATGTCCCCATCTTCATGTCTCCTCAACCTGTAAGCAATTGCTCAACCTGCGCACTAACAAACTCCGTGCATTAAATGTGTAATAAACTGAGCAATAGAAGAGGAGCATACAATATTGGCAAATACTTGACTCAGGAATACCACATGAATAAAAACATTAAGGTTATCATGCGCACAATAATATAACACATGCGTATTTAAAAAAGGAATATATTTAAAAGGTTCAAGCTAATGGCCCCAAACAATTTTTGATGTCTCAAACTTGGTAACCCCCTTATGCCGCAACAAGCACTACCAAGTCACGTCATAACCAAATCTGAAATGAATTATTTATTTATTTATTTCACACAAACAAACAGGCACACATAAATAGGAGAAGAATAGAAGCTTAAAGCACCCACAAGCACAAACGAACACATATATATCAATCAAACAATAAAAAACAACAAAAACAGATCCCCGACAACAGCGCTAAAAACCATGGATCGTAATATCTTTTAGATAAAAACAACGTCAGGTTTTACATTTATAAAACCCTAAACAAGCTTGACTATTCCTACACACTATAGAGCAGTGTACCCTATTGTGTATAGTGTAGTGATTGGTAAGTACGGGTGTCGACCCAAAGAACGGTTTGTGTCTCTAATTGTCTAATTGATTTTATTATTCTACCTAAGAAAGCAAGAAAGAAAACATGTTTGAGTTGTTTAAGATTATTGTCTAGTTGTTTTGGTGGTAAGCCTTGCTTTTTCAAAAAAGTGATTGGACGTAGTGGTTGACAACTATGAAGGAGACGCAATTAATTATAAAGATCTCTAGTGCATTGTATTGTGCAATCCCTTAAAGCCACATATATTTAACAGATACAGTTAATCCTAAATAGGTGGTCTCCTAATTAGCTTGCACACCAAACTGAGTATTAATGTTAAGGGACCACCTAATTGATCTAGAACGAATGACTACAGGTATTGGTCAACGTGTAGTCATTTGTGCGCCAAAGTCTTTGAGATCATATAGATCATTGACAACACTCAACCTCAAATCAATACTACTCAGGGCACAAGGATCACTTAAATGTACTAAATAAAATAATAAAGACAGTGATAAAACAACAAGATCATAACTTAATAATCAAAGAGATAATTAAATAATTAAATGCCAAGAACAAATAATAAAGCACATTTAATAATATAGCAACAATAAATTAAACTACATGATCTGCTCAATCAAAATAATATGGGTGATTTTAATTTACCAAAATAAATTGAAGTATGATTACAAACTGTGTCGAATTAATGCTCTCGATCCCCTAGTCGAACACCATGGCAAACACCGAAGGGTTTGCCCCTATACCGAATCGTCGAACTACTTTTCCCCCTTTTTCTTCTTTGGCGGCTGTACCACTCGAATGAACAGGAATGATCAAAAGAATTAATTAATTCATTCATTTATATAGTAAATAGGAAGTTTGGCCGTTGTTCAAGTTTGGCCCCTCAACTTTGTGATATCTTCTAATTAATTCGTGAAACTTCAAATCTTTCGCACAACTTTAGTCCATGGATGAGTCATACTTTACGGCGTAACGGCATCGACCACGTTACGCCATAATCTTCCTGACGCAGCATTTCATATTTTAGTGTTAAAATATATTACGGCGTAATCACTTTGACACGTTACGCCGTAACCATTAGTCAGCATTAATATTTTCTGCAATAAATATTTTACGGCGTAACTCTTGCGGGACGTTACACCGTAATGCCTCGTCAGCACTCAATCTTCGTAATTAATAATTGATTACGGCGTAACTCCTGCGGGACGTTACGCCACAATATCTTCTAAGCTTCCATAATGCGGTTTTTGTCGTATTTTCTTTATTTTGCTGTTTTTCCGCATCTTTTTCATTCTAATGCCTTTAATTACCTGAATTAGAAATATAAATGAATTAAGTACCGAATTCATATAAAAATGATATTAAGCAAGGCAATAAATGCAGGAATTTGATTTGAACAAGTATTAAATATTTGATGTTATCAACGGTAATTGACACACATCCGAAAAGATCCATCTTTCTTTTTGACAAACAAGACTAGGGCTCCCTAGGGTGAGGAATGTTATCAAATATCCACCACTTGACTCTATTTGACTCAAAGTAGACTGTTAATAATTCTCAAAAAGTATCTCCTTAGTTATCCAGGAAGATATGAATTTAAAAATTACTCATGCTAGAAAATTCCAAACCGAGCACCTTACGAAAGGAAAAACGAATCATACTCATACTGTCACTAATCTATGTGTTTCATTTTTGGTAATCACTCAACTACTCAGTCATGGCGAGTATTCTATCATAAGCTTGGCAAAGATACTAATCTCCACCAATAGAGTCTAGATGCAACTGTTCAAAAAGACAAATAGGTTGACACAACACATGTGACAACCATGACTTGAGCAGGTTAGTCAAACTATTAGTGTTGACTTATGTTTCTGTTGCAATGAATGGGTTATGTGATTATATGTGTTTATATGCGTTTATGTGGATTATGTGAGAAATTGGTAGTCAATCTATTGAGTGTGATCATCTCAATGAGATTGGAAAGTGGTGAGATTGTTGGAATTCAATTTCGTTACTTTTGGTGACTAGGAAATGATTTTGTGATTTAAAGCGTTTTAGTGATTTATCGTGTAAGTATTATTACGTATACGTATTTATGTGTTAGTAATGTTAGGAATGAATAGGTGTTAGTGGTTAGAATAAGAATGAAATGTGAATTTCTATTTTTGGAAAAGTTGGTAAAAAATAAATATAAGGGAAAAGTTATTTATTTTAAAAGTCTAGTAAATTGCGTTTACGCAAATAGGTATACTAAAATTTGATTGGTTTTTTATAAAACTGTAAAGGTATGCAATAATTAAGTATTTATAAATAAATAGATAAATATATTTTTATATATATTTTTTTTATAATTATTTTTTATATTATATTTATATATATATATTATATATATATATATATATTTATTAATATTATACTATTTATATATTTAAAGGGAAATCCGGCCAAAAAAAGAATAGGAAGAAAAAAAAAGGAAAACAAAATTCTTACTTAATTAAAAATTGGTAAAGATATATATCTTTAAACTTTTTTGTAAAACTTATAATACTAAAAAACCTTCGCCACCTTGTTTTTAATTGTCCCAGCCGATTTTATCAAAGGATGAAGAAGAAAAAAAATCAGTTTGGTGATTTTGTGTTCAAGATTCGCAAGATTTAAGGTATTAAATATATAATCCTTTGAGTTATTATCATTAAAAAAATTGTGATTATTATCTGATGGATAATTTAAGGTTTAATAACATCCCGTAATAATGATATAATAAAACATGTTATAATGATTTGAGTTTAATTAGGATCATATGGTGTATTCAATAAGGTTTAGATCGCGTTATAATTTGTTTAGATTGGGGCAGAATTTAGGGTTGTGTTTGTATTGGCTGTCAAGTTCTGGAGCTATCGATGTAGCTCAGAGATTATTATTTTATAGTTTCTAGAACATCCAGCCTCGAAGGTTTTTGAGGTCAGGAAGTCAGTCAAACGTTGGTTGCAAGAAAAGTTGTCAAAGCAGTAAATACGGGTCAGATTTAGGTCAGATTAAGAGGTATAAAACCCCCACTTAAAATTAGAATTTAGCTTATCCCTTATACATGAGTTTAGTTCTATGTGTTTATTAGAAATCCCCCAAAGGAGAGATTCTAATTTGGAGTCTAAGTATGATTTTTAAGTCCAAACTTTTTAGTGTGCAAACAGATCTGAATTGAGACTATTTTGAAGTTTGATTTTCTTAGGAGTACTTGTGCATGTAAATGGCTCTTGGGAATCATGAGGTAGTTAATATACTCATAAATAAACATAGGTGATTTTTGGTATGAATTATGGAGGTCAGTAAGTAGAGGTTTTGAGTACGTTAAGTCACGTTAAAATTCTGCAGTTTTGAACAAATTGTGACTAACTAGTGAAACTTGTTAATGAAGTGGTTAAAGTTGGGTATGGTGTCGGGGTGACCTATGGGGTTAATAGAACACCTTAGACATCCATCATATGATTGTTACATGTGCATTAAGCTTTTGGCTTAGTAGCATGTAACACGAGTTATTTTGTTGTTTAGATTTGTGCTAGTTGTTTGTTGGAAACTTTTAGAAAGCTATGCAAAGGTGAGTTTCATAGCCCCTTTTGTTGTCATGTTAAAATGTTTTTAAGCTTGCTGTGGTTATGTGTATTGGATCGTAGGCATGTTCCGTCCCATTGTGTTGCGATATGATATGTTTGGTATTGTGGATCCCAATATGCAAAACAAAGTGTGACGGTGGTAAGATTGCCTGAGCTAATATGAGGCCATGTAGCGCACATATGTAGCTGATATGATTGTGGATCGTGGGCACATTCCGTCCTGTTGTGGTTAATTGGTGTCATGAATTGTCTTGGTATTTGCAGCAGCTAATTAAAAGTCTATTTTGGGCTATTGTTGTATGTCGTAAACCTATGATTCTCGCTCAACTTTATGTTGACGTTTTAAGCATCATTTCTAGGTGAGCTCAATGGTGCTAAGATAGTGCAAAGTGGCAAGAAGAGACCGTAGGATGCTTGGAGTTTCTTTATGCTTTCTGTTTGAATAAATGCGTTTGCATGAATTGTTTGGATTATGTTTTGCATGTCATTTATTAACGAGCTCTCTTTCTCATTAATAAAGACACCATTAGGTTTTGGGTATTGTTATCACACTTTGTGTCTTTGCTTTACTTTATTTTTCATTTTAGTATTCTCTATATAGACACCATGTGTTGTGATGATATCCATTCGTGTTAACGCCTCGCATTTCCGCCTTGGCGGGGTATGACACCAGCAGCCACATCCACTCCAACCTCTATAGTACCCCTATCACTGGACTCAACCTCGTCCTCAACCTCGGCCTCGACATCAACCTCAACATCGACCTCCATATCGATACCTGCATCAACCCCAGCCACAACATTCCTATCTACTGCAACCTCAACAACCATAGTATCAGCCTCAATATCTGCTAACACATCTATATCAATGTCCTCCTCAACACTATCCTATGGTGAAATAGAATCCCTAAACCTCTTGCGAGGTGGAATGAGATCAGCGTGGGAAGGAACTAAAGCTCTCGTAGCATGGATAGGTGAAGTCATGGTAGCAGTAGAGGATCTACATCTCTTACGAGATGGTACAACAAATGACTCAGAAGAAGAATCCCCAGCTGACAACTCAGATGTCGTCGGTGGATACATGGTAGATAATGGGGCAGACCTCCAACGGCGATAGGCCTCGCTACACCGTGGAGTACTAACAAGTGGTGGATAAACAAATCTCGCTGGTGCAGATGAATTAATAACGGTGGTGTCTGGTGGTGTATGTCCAGATAAAGAATGACCCAAAATAGAATGCCCATATGATGAATGATCTGAAGATGAATGACCCGATGATGATCCAGAAGTAAAACGATCCAAGTGATGTGATGTGTACCTCAATGCTAAACAATGAGAAGATAAAGGTCTAACTGACTTCCTAGCAGTCAATTCCCTACATGGCCCACCAAGATGAGTACGGTAAAGTTGACCGATGGGAATGTCCTCCTCGGGTCGGATAAGAATAGTTCGTTGTCGACAAATCGTGGGTGGGGCACTAACAGGAGCAATAGGAAACTCAAATGATGATGGACGTGATGCTACCTTGCTCCTCCAATGAGCAACAACAATAACATAAGGGTACTAAGTTGGTGGTCTATCAGAAGAATCAAAAGTCTCTGAAGAATCAGTGTATAAAAATAGTGAAGTAGATGGTAATGGGGAAATATACTCTGGTGAAGCCATATCATCAGGTGAATCATAATCAGAATCTGAATATGAAATCAAATCATGTAACCAAGTAGGTGAAGCGACAATAGTCGTCTCGACCACTGGAGCAACAGGTGAAACAACATGAGTCTCTAAAGAAATCACGGGAATAACAAGGATAACATCAAGAATAGCACCAAAAAGAATAACCCGAGAGGGCGGTGATCCCGCACTCTTGTCAGAAGAATCTAAAGAAATAACAATGGTTTATATAAACCTGTACAATCAAAAGTTTATATAAATCCCCTTTATATGAAACCATTCCGATGCATGCAATGCAAGAAAAATATAGATGTAAAGTATAGTCATGGCAAAATTATACGTAATATAATTCTGGAAATGTATTATAATTAATACTCGTATACTTATTGACAATAATTATATACATAAGCAAGTAGAAGCGCGTAGGATCACATACTGGTTATAGACCAGACCTAATATTCTATCGGGTTCTCTATAACCTTGGCTCTGGATACCAATCTGTCACACCCCCAAATGGGCCTGGACGGAAACACATGTCCGGGGGCGTGACGTCATAATATACATTACACAAGATACAAAGAACGACCTCTAAGGGTACGTTAGAAATCCAACATCGTTGCATTAAATGAAAATAGTTAAAGTTTTACATAGGATCAAAGATAATATGCGAAAGCAAATAAAAGTTTTAGAAATTAACAACGATGTTAAAACAGATAATAATAGATCTTGCAAATCGGTCCAATACAAGGCGACACCAAAAAGCAAGCAAAGACATCCATAGCTAAGCACCTGAGAAAAACATGCTAAAACGTCAACATAAAGTTGGTGAATTCATAGGTTTAAATTTAATATAAGAATGGACCACACTTTTCAAAACGCATGTGACTATTATAACAGATACAATATCACATAAAAAGGCATTTACGTTGCGCTAAGCTCATGATACCGAGGCAAAATGTAATGGAAGCATGCAAAGTGCTTAATAAACTTGCCCTGATGGGTGCCAACATGACGCTTCACCGTATCACTCGACATGGTATACGTCCGCTGATCATGTAAGAGCTACTTACACGGACGGGGATGATTAGTCCCAATAGATCTATTTACAACACTCGCGCTCACTTACCAATCCAACTGATCATAAGTAACTAACGGTTCATGATAACTCGGGCATACAAGTTTCAACATTTACTTAGGCAACACGTAAATAAGATTGGGAAAAAACGTAACGCATTTGAGTCCAATGTTTGAAAACAAGCAATGTTTCTCACCCCAAATAGTAAAGCAAGTAGTAAAAACGTGGGGCTATGAACTCACCTTAGCAAGATGAGCGAACGGTAAATCACGTAAATGAAAGTTGATATAGAAATCTAGCCGCGACCTAGATAAATAACGCGTCTTAGGAAAACAAAAGATACACGAAACGCTTAATATAGAAAGACATCCATGTGTGTTTGTGTTTTGGTTTTATTTATCAAAAACAACTTAGTGAAATTATAACGTTCTTCGTTGAATCCCGACATTTTTCCGAAAGTTACCATTTATAGAAAGTTTCCTTTTTAGGAAAGATTTTAGTTTCAAGACGTTAATACCGTCCCCTATATTTGTTAAGTTTCCATATTTTCAAAACGCACTAACGAAACCTAAACATTTACCTCTTATGTCTATCTCGCTAATGCTTACTAAAAGTTACTATTTTAGAAACCTAACGCTTTTTACAATCCTCGACATCGCATAATAATGTTCTTGACGTTTCTAGTGTTCCCGTTTAATATACTAATGTTTCTATATGTTTCGCCAATGTTTAAAACGCTCAAATCAACCCGAAAGTGTCCGAAAACCTCATTTTACATTCCAAACAGCACTATGTCAAAATGGTTTTGCCGAAAAATGTTTCAAGATTCATTTGGCTATAACTTGGCCGTTTTAAGTCCGTTTTTAGTGTTTAATATTGGAAATCTATCTATACGAAATGAGCTATCCAAAAACTACTTTCTCGACTATTGAAAACATTTTTAAGTGTCCTAAAACCTCATTTACATTTCCAATCAGCAACTTATATTTTCAAAAATGTACCATAGACTTGACCATAGACTCGACCAATAGACCGCCATAGTGTCTAGTCTAACCTAACTTCTTTTTTGCCAAAACCAACCAACAAAACCATTCCTAATCTATCCTAACCTCATCATAACTATTGTTGCAACTCACTTTTCAACTCACCTCACCAAGATTACAAAGTCATAAACATATTACTTCCATTTTATAAAAGATAACAAGATATTAATTCATTTCTTTTTATAAAAAGTGCCACAAACACATGGATTCTTAAGCATGAACAAGATTCCTAAGAATGAAAGGAAAGTATCAAAGAAAGATCAAGAAATGCTTACAAGAATGAAGATCAAGAAGCAACAACACTAGATCTATACCCAAAATCACTAGATCTTAAAAACCCACTAACAAAATTAGAAACCCTAACTTTTAGATCTTGAGAAAACCCTTAAATCAAAGAACCAATACTTCAAACCACCTTAGTAAAACCGTGGAATAAACTGGTATACTTTTCTCTTGCTAGTAATCAAAGGAAATAGAAACATTTTTTAAGGTTGTTTGTTGTTGGTTGCCGTGAGCTAGAGAAAGGAGAAAGAGAGATGAAATTTTTTTGGTGAGGCTATGGAAAGAATTAATGACCTAATGTGTGTTATAGCAAGGTGTATATAGGACAAGGGTAGTCTAGGGTTTCATGGTTTGTTGTAACAAGTGACCAACACACACACGGGTGTGTGTGCACCCTTGCTCGGCCAAAACACACCCACAAGGACCAAGGGTTCAATTTTTGGGATCAAGTTCAAGTTATGACAAGTCTTGGTTCATGGTTTTGGTCAAATGGTATACATGTGATCAAACATCACATGCATAAGTCAAATTAAATCTTTGTGCATGAAGGGGACTTCCTCATATATCATTTTCTCATCTTACATGCACATATGGGTGTATTTTTCAAAATTAGATGCCATTTAATTCATTTCAAAGCTTATGGTTTATTTGTTTTGGGTTTAGGCATCTGAAATTAAATAGGAGGGGGGATATGAACGAAATTTTTGACTTGCTAATACGAGATGGATGATAACTAAAGTTTATACGAAAAGATTTTGGGTTTTCGGGGTTTCGTTTGATCAAAAACGCGAAAAACACAAATTAAACGTTAAGACGTAAAATAAGTATCGAAAGTGATCGTAACCTACGAAACACTTAGAAAATATAAAATAACTCTCATAACATCTAAATTAATCAAAATCCAAAGTCAGAACGCGTCTGATGATATTTTTCAGTTTTACGCGGGTTAACTTCCTGGTAAACTGCCAGATTTAAATGTAACGTATAAAAGTGAAAAATAATAAACGGAAAAGTTTAAAATATTAACCTAAAATTGACGGGGTGTGACATATATAACCTCTACACATATTAATTATTGTCCAAAGTTTGCAAAACTCGTTTTTGCAAAACCATTTTCCAACAATCCCCCACATGAATGGAGATCGGTCAAAAACACCCGAAAATTTCAGCAAAATTTCTGCGGTTAAGTCCTGCATAGGATAGGTAGGTGTGACCCTTTGAACCTTCCCTTGTGAGATATACTTAGTCTCTTAGATCTGAGTAGACGCGATGTCCTTGAACTCAACACCCGTTTACATGGACGACAATACACACTCACACAGGACTCTTTCTAACCTTGTCAAGTCCTCATAGTTGTACCCGTCATGGTCATGAGCACTAGCCTGGTTCTGCGAGAGCTCTTAGGAATCGCGCCCCTACAATTCCTTTCAAAGCGACCCCACTTCTCTCTCACATATGTGATTTCAACTTGAATCATTAAAAACATATACTCTTTGATTTCATCTTGAATCATTATGCTTCATGATTTCATCTTGAATCATTAAAGCCATATGTTTAACCTCTCAACAAGTCACATTTGTTATAGGAATGGACTAGGAAGTTACAAGTTAAGTAACTCCCCCACATTGATGTGACTTCCCCTACATTTCTGTGATTAGGTTGTCCTATTGAACCTAGATCTTGGGATCTCTAATAAACTAGGTTAGGTTTTCCTTCATAGAAACTCATTCCTTTAAGGGCTTTAGTCTCATTCCTTTAGACGAATTACTAACTAACTCTTTACTTAATCCTTTCATAAACAGATCCGCGATGTTATCCTTTGACGCCACATAATCAATTGAGATAACTCTTGTTGAGAGTAGTTGTCATATCGAGTTATGTCGACGATGGATATGTCTGGACTTTCCATTATACATTGTGCTATGAGCTCTGCCAATTGCTGATTGACTATCACAATGTATACTAATGGCCGTTACTGGTTTGGGCCACCTTGGTAGGTCCTCTACGAATTGACATAGCCATTCCGCCTCTTCTCCGCATTTATCTAACACGATAAATTCTGATTCCATCGTGGACTTAGCTATAACTGTTTTCTTGGATGACTTCCAAGATATAGCGGCCCCTCCTAGTGTAAACACATATCCACTAGTCGATCTAGAATCCTTTATGTCAGATATCCAATTTGCATCACTGTATCCTTCAATAACAATAGGACGTCTGTCATAATGCAGTCCATAATCACGATTGTATCTCAAATAATGAATTACCCTCGTTATAGCTTTCCAATGTGCATAACTTGAATTACTAGTATACCTACTTAGCCTACTAACTGCATATGCTAAGTTAGGTTGGGTACCTATCATCAAGTACATTAACATGCCAATAATCCTTGAATACTCTAATTGGGCAACACCTAAGCCTCTATTTTTAGATAGATGCATACTGGTGTCAATTGGAGTTCTAGCTTGGCCGAAATCCCCTACATTATGAGTATTAATAATTTTGTCCACGTAATGTGCTTGACTTAACACAAGTCCATTCTGAGTTTGTATGATCTTTATTCCAAGGATCACATCAGCCAAACCCATATCCTTCATGTCAAATTTTAATTTTAACATGTCTCTAGTAGATTTGATCATCTTGTCATTGCTGCCAACGATAAGCATATCATCAACATACAAGCACAAAATTACATATCCACTACTTGTGTCCTTCACATAAACACACTTATCACATTCATTAATTTTGAATCCACTCTCTAACATGGTGTGGTAAAAATTTTGATGCCACTGTTTAGGAGCTTGCTTTAAGCCATATAATGACTTAGCAAGTCTACAAACCTTGCCCTCTTGTCCAGGAGCTATGAAATCCTCCGGTTGGTTCATATATATTTCTTCTTCTAAATCTTCGTTTAGAAATGCCGTTTTAACATCCATTTGGTGAACTTCCAAATTTTGTAATGCGGCAATAGCAAGTATGATTCTAATTGAGGTTATTCGCGTAACGGGCGAATAAGTATCAAAGTATTCTACACCTTCACGTTGTCTATATCCTTTGATTACTAACCTTGCTTTATATTTGTCAATGGTGCCATCATCTTTCATCTTCTTCTTGAAGATCCATTTATAGCCTAGTGGTTTACAACCAGGAGGTAAATCCATGAGCTCCCACGTATGGTTTTATAAAATAGACTCTATTTCACTTTTGATGGCTTCTCTCCATTGTTTCCCTTCCGAGGAAGTTACCACCTCTCGGTAAGA
>BQNB010086038.1:0-28301 GCA_026074375.1 Tanacetum coccineum | reverse complement strand
TCAGAATGAACTTCTGGAATAGGAACACCAAAGAACGGATCGTTATCCATGTGTGCAACTTCAATATCATGATTGTCTTCTTCAACATCGTTAGGAATGACGGGAAGTTGAGTTTCGGGTGTTGTTTAAGAGTTATTTGGTGATGGTGCATCTTGGTCAACTGTTGTTGAGGAAGGTGAACCGGTTGATACAGCGGGAACTGGAGCAACTACTTCATCAATTGGAGCAATGACTTCAGAGGCTGGGAGATCAACACTTGGTGGAGGAGTGAGTAATTCATCAAACAGCAGTTGAAACAATATATCCCAATCAGTTCTTGAAGGTGGTACAAATGGTGTTGAAAGAGGAGGGTTTGGCACGAGTCCTGAACTAATTGTTGTAGGAGTCATTTCATGACGTGTGGGTCCTGAAATGTTGTGTTTAAAAGCCATCGCAGTCAGCTCATCAAAGTCTACATGAATGATCTCAATGATTTGTCTGGTACGTCGGTTGTAAATTCGAAATGCTTTCTTTGTGGGTGCATAAACAATAAAAATACCAATACCAGACTTCTGTTGTAACTTACCCAAATTTTCACTATCATTTGTCGGATAGCAGAGTGTACCAAATATATGGAAAAATGATAGGTCGGGAGGTTTGTCATCTAAAAGCTCATATGGTGTTTTACCGTGATGAAGGCGTATGATGGAACAATTTTGGGTGTAACATGCGGTAGCAACTGCTTCTGCCCATAAAAATAACAGAGCTTTTGCATAAATCAACATTGTGCGGGCAGCTTTAATTAGCGTACGATTACGTCTTTCAACGACACCATTTTGCCATAGAGAGTGAGCAACAGATGTTTCATGAGAGATACCAATCTTCTCATAATATTCACGCAAAGTTTGATTAACAAATTCAGTTCCATTATATGTTCTGATTCTTCGGACAATCACTTGAAGCCACACTTGGATCATCTTGAGAAACTTGATTATGAAATCTAGAGCTTCATCTTTTGACCTTAAGAACTTAACCCATGTGAATCAAGAGTAATCATCGACAATGACGAGGATGTACTTCTTTCCATTAACACTCGCGACACGCATTGGTCCACAAAGATCCATGTGCAAAAGATAGAGTTTTTCTTGGTTGGTGTCTTCAGATTTAGGTTTGTGGGGTTTCTTCTTGCTTTTACCCATTGCACAAGCAGAACACAAATGGTCCTTTTCAAATTTAAGCTTAGGGAGACCACGAACAAGACCGTGTCTAGCTAAGTGGTTAATTGCACCAAAGTTCAGATGAGACAGACGTCGGTGCCATAGCCAGGACTTAGTCTTTGAGGCCTTTGACAAGAGACATATAGGAGAGGACGCCATCATATCTCCAAGAGACAGAGTATACAGATTGTTGCCTCGAGATCCAGTCAAGAGATCAACACCTTCTAAATTACGAATGAAGCAGGTGTGTTGACGAAAAGCAACTTCAAGGTTCGAATCACAAAATTGCCCAACGGAGAATAAGTTGTGTCCAAGTCCTTCCACGTAGTAAACCCTTGATATCGTAACATTCCCAATCTGATAATCACCATAACCCAATATCTTTGCCACGTGATCATTTCCGAATTTGACTGTACCCAAAAACTTATTGACGAAATTGGTGAGCTGAGAGCGATCTCCGGTCATATGCTTGGAGCAGCCGGAGTCCAAATACCAGAGAACAATTTGGACGACCTGCATTCATCAAGAGAGGAAGATGGAACATCAGAAACTATGGATCCCCAAGATTTACTAGGTTCCTTTTTGTTAGCAGATACAGATTTAAGAACCTTAGATTTGCTAACAGGAACATTAGTTTTAGATTTCCTAGGTTTCCTTGAGTAAACTATGTCAATTCAGGCTTAGGTGTATACTTTCTAGGAGAAGTTAGATTTTAAGGGGCCACTTAAAGCCGTTGTGGTAATCCTAGTTAAATGGCAACGCATTTTCTACTATAGTGAAGGTCCGATAGTAGTTCCATGTGTATACAATTTTGTGAACACTTTTCTGTTTGGTTTCAAACTTTTCTCTTTGAAACTTTTCTTATAGATTAGATTTAGTACGAGCATTCACATCATTGATAAAATCAAGAACACATTAATCATGATTATTAAAAAGCATGCAACCATTACACTTAACACATAAAAGTTCAAAATTCGCATTAAGCTTGAAATGCTACACATTTGCATTTCCTTTAGGTTCAACAAAACTATTCTTATTTTTTAAACTAGATTTAACTGTCCTAGGGTGGGCTTCTACTTTATTCTTCTGAGTACTACTTGGTGTTTATCGAATCTTATCTTTCTTTGTAGTGCCTGAAGGCTGTGATCCGCTAGCACTAGTAGACGGGTTTACTCCTGTAAAAGACAACATAGGTTTGTTAAGAACTAGGTTTGATGAAGAAGTTGTTTTTGTATTTGTGTTTCCCGAGGATGTGACAAGCTCAGTGAATCTAAATCTTTTGTCCTTGTTCTTTGGGTTCAAAGCCACTAATTTATCACATGAATTGTTGATGCTAGGCCAGGTTTGTCTGATTATTATAAGCAACTCCTGAATTCATTTTGTAAACTTACAAGCAGAGTCTAAGGAATTATTTAGAGGATTTTGAGATTTTACTTGTTCAACTACTTCCCTAAGAATCACAGCTAGTTCCTGAGTGTGCCTAAGGTAGTAAGAGTGAGCTGTCCTATTGTTCAACTATTTAGGAGCTAGTGGTTCCACATCAACTTTAAGCATTTATGGATCAATGGTGTTTTTGGTGACCACATTATCAGCTAAATCTTTTTCCTTGACTTTCCTTAATTCATTCTTGAGAGTTGTAATGACCAAAACTTATTCCTAAAGACTTGCATTTAAATCAAAGATTTCCACAGACTTTTGATTGACTTGATTAACTAAAGCATCACATTGTTCTTTTGATCAAACATGTATTGGTTTGATCAAGTCATAAAGTTGCTTATAGGTCTGTGATAACACCTAAATTATACATGTTTTTGGTGAGTATTTATATATATTTGATCATTTCTCGTGAAATTTTGGTACTTAATCAAGTATATTTGCTATTATAGGTTCATGATATGTGTCGTGGAAGAAAACGGAAGAATACACGAAGAATTGAAGCTTAAACGAAGAAATAACTCAAGTTAAAGATCTCCCGACACTTGTTCACTGTTTTGGCCATAACTCGGTCATACGAACTCCGTTTTAGTTAAATCAAGCGGCCACGCGAAGAGAATTCAATTATCTAAAACCGTGAAAAAGGCCAACTGCTGAGATATTAATAAAACAACCGGTTTTACAAATGAGTACAACATACTTTATGAAGATTCATTTAATTCACGAATCTGGTCCAAAATCCATCCACATACATCTCCAACTTGGTCCTCAAGTTATCTCTAGCCTATAAATACCCTTCCTATGATGCTTTGGACAAAATATCTCTTATCATATCATCACACATACAATTTACAAGAGAAAGATCCAAGAAACCAAAGAAGTACGCCGCACTTATCACAAGTGCGCCACACTTTCCACCATCACCAAGTACGCCGCACAATATTTCTTGTGCGCCGCACTTTTGTTCAAACTTCCTAAAGAAACAGTTAAGTCCTAATAAATGCTAAGCGCATTAACTCCTTAAGTGCGCTGCACAATCTTTTGTGTGCACCGCACTTTTGCCCGATTTTAGCCTATAAAATGAGGCCTTGGCTCCCTCATTTTACATCCTCACACACAATTCCCCACTTCGTTTCTAACACTTATAATAGGTGTTTTTGGTGATCTTGGCTTGACAAACTAAGAAACCAAACACCCCTTCAAACCACCATCACCACCATCGACTACCACCACTCTCCACCATCAATTCCTAGATTTTGATCCATCAAAGAAGCATAATAGAAGTGTTTATTCGAATCTATAATCGATTGTGACAGAATTGTTCATAGTTTCCGGATTTTGCTTTGAATATAATAAGATGTTCTTGGGAAATTCTTGTGAAATCACCATATTTTGCTCTTGAAGTCGGTATAAACCTTGTTACTCTTTTGAATATGATCTTTATTGAATTCATGATGAATGTTATGTGTTTTGTTACTTTGATCATGGAGTAGTAATCTTATGTTTGTTTGGGCATAATGTGATCTTTGATATGTAGTGTTTGGATATGTGTTTATTGAATTGGTAAAACATATTTTATATAAGAAAATAGGCCAAAAGGTTTCTTTATACATGTGTTCTATCATTCCATCTAATATATTGGTTATAATAACTTATAAAGGCCGAAAGGATTTGTTGTTATTAATCGATATAATCACTAGTTATATTTATAGGCCGAAAGGATTTATAATTTGTGATAACTCTATTTTCTAAACTTATAAACACTATTCCAAATATATCATTATCTAAGTGATCATTTCCTAAACAAACATACCTTAATCAATTGATTGAATCATCTTCTAATCACTTTCGTTATAATATCCGATATATGCAAGATTTGGTTAATTTGATCCGTGACAATCTTATTAACCTTAGCACTTTAATTACAAACTGTGAAAACTTCAATTCCCATGGAATGACCTGGACTTACCTAAAGCTATACTATACACGAACGGGTATACTTCCCGAGTGTTGTGTTTTTAGTAAAAATCGGTATTTCTAGTATTATAAATTTAAAGCTTGGAAAACACACATCAAGTTTTTGGCGCCGCTGTCGGGAAATTGTTTAAGTTGTTATAGTTTGTTGCTTATTTTTGGTGCTATTTTGTTTAAAAATTTTTCAAACTTGCCGTACCGTTTTCTGGCAAACGGAACCCGAAAAATCGTTTTTTATTCAGGAAGTACGCCACACATCCTATTTGTGCGTCGGTTTTCCTGAAAACCCAGAAAGTACGCCGTACTTTACCCAAGTACGCCGCACTTTCTGCAAATTTTCACAAACAGAATCTTGTTTCAAAAACCAAAACCAAAACCCCCAATCTGCTAGTCTTAGGTTCTATAATCATTTGGAATTGTATTTTATCTGATTATATGCCTTGTGTATTTGTAATTATCTAGTTTATCATAATATTCAAAAAAAAACATAAAATTTCCAGAAAAGCCGGCGCACTTTTCCTAAAGTACGCCGCACTCTACCTATCCAAAAAAATATTTTATTTATTTATCCTTATTTGCTATATATAATTAAATTAAAATATATCTATATATATATATAAATCTATAAAAAATAAAAAAATTTAAGAAATATATGAAAATAATTTATTTTATTTTGAAAATTATCCTATTAGCCTTAACTATATATATATAAATATCTTTTTACAAAATGCTTAATATATGTATAAATCCCCTATCTTTCAGAAAACAACTTGTGAATCTAATATATAAATTAAATAAAAAATTAATAAAAAGGTCTTGTAAATTTAAAATTATCCAAAAATAATCCATTCAGATCGAATCACACAAATCTTCCACCGAACATCCTATCGTTAATGAATTTATCATCATAAATATACCTGAAGAGGATGTCGAACCAGAACCAAATTTACCGCTCCAAGAAATAATAATCCTCGATCCCGATGATCAACCTATGTGGGAAAATGCCAAGATTGTAGCACCGACTCCTAATTCTCCCATTGTTCAACCCAATGTTGATGACAACTTTGTTATCAACAATACCCACTTAAATATGATTTGGGAAAGTAAATTCGATGGTTATCTGCGGGCCGATCCGCATGACCACATTCGTGAATTTCTCGCAATCTGCGACATGTTCAAATACGGTGAAACTCAGAGTGAAGCTGTTAAGCTTTTGATATTTCCTTTTTCCTTGTGCGATGAAGCTAAGACCTGGTTTAACGAACTTAATGAAGAGTCTATAACATCGTGGAAATAAATGAGAAGAGCTTTTATAAACAGATTCTTTCCACCTTCGTTATTTAACCGTCTTCTACTTGAAATCAGAAATTTCTCTCAACTCGTATGTGAAAGTCTAACCGACGCTTGGTTACGACTCAAGAACATGCTATCAAAAATGTCATGGGCACGGTCTGACTAAAGGAGCTATTATTCAAATATTCTGTCACGGTTTAGACGAACCCACTCAAGGAATCCTGGACGTAACAGCCGGAGGAATCTTCCTCTACAAAAGTCCAAATCAAGCTTTTCAATTTCTCGAGGACAAAGTCCTTTTCGAACATGATTGGCCCATTAAATCTAAAAACGAACATCATCGAAAATTTGTTGCTTTTGCCGATGGAAGTGATAGTAATACTGATAATTCTCGATTTATGGAAAAATTGAAGGCTATGTATTCTCAAATTATAAGTTTATAAGAAGAATTACAAGACATGCGTAAGAAATACAATGAGCTTAGAGAGGAAAACGCTTCTAAAAACCACCTGAACGATGACACGCCGATGTGTGAACGTCATGAAGCCAATTACATCCAATCTGAAGATTATCAAAACCAAGATTCTCATAATTCGTTTTCTCATCAATCCCATCATGATACTAATGATTATGAGAAATCCGCTCTCAAAGAATATAAACAATGATGTGAAAAATGATCTCGAAGATTTCAAAAGACGTATCCGTAGCATGAGAACTGTTCATTGGAAACTTTTTGCCAAGACGATGGTAAAACCACCAGTGTTTTACCCAACAAAAATTCTAAACCTATCAACCAAGAACCTCAAGCTAAAACTGATTTTGAAAAATCAATCACAAAATTCTTGGATGGTCAAAGAGTTACAAATATGTTTTTCAAGAACAATGTTAACGATATGATTTTAAAAATGAAGCAAAATGAAAAGAATTTCCAAATTAAAATTAAAATGATGGAAAGAAAAATGGATGAGTGGTCGAAATCTCAAAACATATCTTTAGAACAAACCGATTGGACTAAGCCACAACCTCCTCCTCAAGCTCAAACTGAGCATGTGAATGCCGTATTCATCGGGAATCAAAAATCTGATGATCATCCAAAAATTCAAAAAGATCCACCACCTTCTATCATCGTTAACAATAAAATCAAAAAAGACCGCCCAATTAAGACATCGAAAGGAAACTATCACATTATAAAAACAAATGAATATCCATTCCGTGAGTATATACCAAAGACCCCATACCCTCAACGTTTAAATGTGGATCATTCCCACTTGAACCGTATTATTAAGGAATATTAAATCAAGTTAAGTAATATAATAATAATAGTAGTAATAGTAAATAATAATTAAAAAAACTAAAAAATATATATAAATAAAAAACTTTGCAGTCTTTAAGTATGTCACGCATTCGACCGGTGTGTCGTGCATCTCGATTTCTGCATCCAAAAAGAAATTTATTAAAATTTGTGGGTGTATTTGCTGGAAACCCTCACGAGACTATAACTCGTTCACTCGGGACACCGAGGGGTTTAAAGGCTTGTTGCATGCGCTAAATGCAACTGTGGTGCCTACGAAAGTGCGCTTTTGTATTTAATGTTTTTCTTGTAGTTGTGTCTATTTTGTAGATTAAATTAAACAGATGGAGCTTGGATTGGTGGTTGGCATTTTACACTTGAAGATTTATATTGGAGTATTATATTACATGTGGTAGAATACACATGCTTAGCGTTCCATTTCGCGCCATATCCTTCATAATTTAACCAAGAAATTAAGAAACCTGGGAAGTACCGTTTTCTCTTAATTTTCTCTATTTTCTATATTTATCAGTTCTCACATTGAGGGCAATGTACAACTTAAGTGTGGAGGCGTAGCAAATAGGAAAAATTAATCATGTCCCTCCATGTTTGCCCTGCAATCTAGCCACATTTTTCAACTGATATTTTCTGGAAAATTTAAAAATTTATATATTGCTTTTCCAAAAAACTTAAAAAAATGCATACTCTTAGTAAGGCAAATCCACCCGGATTGACACTATAACTAGCACAAAAACTGTCCACTAAAATTGTGAGAAATTTAGCCTTAAAGAATTCGGGTATCCACCTTTGATACCTAAGATAATTTTTGCCTTTAGCTTGTTCGAGTTAGGGTTGAATGCAGTCATATGTGTCTATTCCATCATTATGGATGTGTACATATGGTCTTTGTGGCCTTTTCTGGAACATTGGTATTGGTATAAAGTTATATGAGTGGGCCGGTAATTTAGTAGCTCCAAAACTTATGCTTGATCATCATTTACTAGACCGCAATGAGGTTAATTTATAGACAAAGTTGTATGATAAGAGGTGAAATAAATCCCTATCTAATCATGTATCTGCATCACTCACTTTTGGTGTTGAGATCCCCTAAAGTATCCTAAGAGCAATAAAAATATGCTCAATGAAGAAGAAGTTTTGTGCTAGCCTTAGTTATCGCAGTATCTGGAATGAAAAGAAAAAAAATTATAAAAAAAGAGAAAAGAAAGAGGAAAGAAATAATGTTCAAAAGTATAAGGCAAAGTTCTAGCACATGGAATCAAGTATCTGCTATTCACCCTCATCATTATCACGTTTTGCCTCTTTGAGATTTCTGTCTAGGTGCTCACGTCGCAACAGGCATGTTTATGTATCCAGTACAAGCATATGGTAGCAACCTAGATTATGTCTGTGCAATTGAGTGACTTCACAAATATAAAACCCTATCTGAGTGACTCGTGTGAATTAAAAAACAAACACTTTCCCTATGTGAGGTGCTATGTTATATGTCTATGCCTGAAAAGTTATAAAATTGGTAAACACTTGTTAATGCTAAAATGATTTTTTCTCCACGTCATGATAAATGATCTTGTTTTCTCGCTTTAATTGGTTGAGGGCAAGAAATAGCTAAGTGTGGGGGGATTTGATAACGCCTAAATTATACATGTTTTCGGCGGCGTTATTTGCATTTATTTGATCATTTCTTATGAAATTTTGGTACTTAATCAAGTATATTTGCTATTATATGTTCTAGGTATGTGTCGTGGAAGAATACAGAATATTACACGAAGAATTGAAGCTTAAACGAAGAAATAACTCAAGTTAATGATTTCCCGACACCTGTTCACTGTTTTGGCCATAACCCGGTCATACGAACTCCGTTTTAGTTGATTCAAGCGGCCACGCGAAGAGAATTCAATTATCTACAACCATGAAAAAAGCCAACTACTGAATATGCAGAAAATGCGGTGGTTTTGGCCAAAGTGCGGCACACTTTTGAGTCTATAAGAAAATTAAATGCAATTAAATGCTAAGCGCATTAACTCACGAAGTGCAGCGCACAAATAAGTTTATGCGGTGCACTTTGGCCCATTTTTAGCCTATAAATACAGCCCCTAATCACCTCATTTCATATCTTTTAGACACACAAACTCCAATTCATTTAGAACACTTAGAGTGGGTGTTTTTGGTGATTTTGGCTTGACAAACCAAGGATCCAAACACCCCTTCAAACCACCATCACCACCATCGACTACCACCACTATCCACCATAAATTTCTAGATTATAATCCATCCAAGGAAGTAGCATTGAAGTGTAATTCGAATCTATAAGTGATTATGACAGAATTATTCATAGTTTCTGGGTTTACTTTGAATATAATAAAGTTCTCGTTGGGAAAACTTATGAAATCAGCAACATTTGCTCTTGAAGTTGGTATAAATCTTGTTTATCCTTTGAATATGATCTTTATTGAATTCATTATGAATGTTATGTGCTTTGTTACTTTGATTATGGAGTAGTAATCCTATGTTTGTTTGGGCATAATGTGATATTTGATATGTAGTGTTTGGATATGAGTTTATTGAATTGGTAAAACATATTTTATATAAGAAATTAGGCCGAAAGGGTTCTTTTATAAATGTGTTTAATCATTCCACTTAATATATTGGTTATAATAACTTATAAAGGCCAAAAAGATTTGTTGTTATTAATCAATATAATCACTATTTATATTTAAAGGCCTAAAGGATTTATAACTTGTGATAACACTATTTTCTAAACTTATAAGCACTATTCCAAACACTTCATTATCTTAGTGATCATTACCTAAACAAACATACCTTAATCATTTGATTGAATCATCTTTTAATTGCTTTTGTTATAATATCTGATATATGCAAAATTTAGTTAATTTGATCCGTGACAATCTTATTAACCTTAGCACCTAATTACAAACTGTGAAAACTTCAATTCCCGTGGAACGACCTGGACTTACCTAAAAGCTATACTATACACGAACGGGTATACTTCCCGGGTGTTGTGTTTTTAGTAAAAATCGGTATTTCTAGTATTTTAAATTTAAAGCTTGTAAAACACACATCAATAATTTAGAAATTAAGAATGTGTATTTTGTAAGAGAGTTAAAGTTTAACCTCTTTAGTGTCTCACAAATGTGTGACAAAAAGAATAGTGTTCTTTTTAATGACACTGAATGTATTGTTTTATCTCCAAACTTTAAGTTAACTGATGAAAGTCATGTTTTACTTAAAGTTCCTAGAAAGAACATTATGTATTGTGCTGATTTAAAGAATATTGTTCCTAAAGGAGGTCTGACTTGTCTCTTTGCAAAAGCCACATCTGATGAATCTAAACTTTGGCATTGGAGGCTTGGACACATAAATTTCAAAACTATGAATAAACTGGTTAAGGGAAATCTTGTAAGAGGTTTACCTTTAAAACTTTTTGAAAATGATCAAACCTGTGTTGCTTGTCAAAAGGGAAAGCAACATAGAGCTTCTTGTAAGTCCAAAATAGTAAGTTCAATCAGCCAACCTTTACATATGTTGCACATGGATTTGTTTGGTCCAACATTTGTAAAAAGCTTAATGAAAAAGATGTATTGCCTAGTTGTCACAGATGATTACAGTAGGTTTAGTTGGGTTTTCTTTCTAGCTACTAAGGATGAGACTAGTGGCATTCTTAAGTCCTTTATAACTGGAGTAAAAAATCTAATATATCAAAGGGTTAAGGTAATTAGGTGTGACAATGGAAATAAGTTCAAGAATAAGGAAATGAATCAGTTTTGTGAGAGAAAAGGTATTAAGAGAGAATTTAGTGTAGCTAGAACTCATTAATAAAACATAGTAGCTGAGAGGAAAAATAGAACACTAATTAAGGCTGCTAGGACAATGCTAGCTGATTCTAAACTACCTACTACTTTTTAGGCTGAAGCAGTTAATACTGCTTGCTATGTGCAAAATAAGGTATTAGTAACTATGCCTCATAACAAGTCCCCTTATGAAATTTTTCTTGGTAGAAAACCAGCTTTAGGATTTATGAGACCATTTGGGTGTCCTGTTACAATTCTTAATACCATAGATCACTTAGGCAAGTTTGATGGTAAGGCTGATGAAGGATTCTTTGTTGGGTACTCAATCAATAGTAAAGCGTTTAGAGTATTCAACAGTAGAACTAGGATAGTTGAAGAGAACCTACATGTCTAGTTTAGTGAGAATACACCTAAAATTCCAGGAAGTGGACCAAATTGGCTTTTTGATATTGATGCACTAACAAAGTCAATGAAGTATAAGCCAGTTGTTGCAGGAAATTAGTCTAATGGTAATGCAGGTACAAAAGCATGTATGATGCAGGTACAACTAGTATGGAGACAATACCTGGCAAAGATTACATTCTGCTACTATTATGGAATGCTGATCCACCATTCTCTCAAAGTTTAAAGAGTTCTCCTGATGCTGGATTCAAACCTTCAAGAGATGATGAAAAGAAGGTTACTAAAGAACCAAGAAAAGAAGGTGGTGATTCAAGTAAAGATAGTGAAAGTAATGATTAAGAGAAGGAGGATAATGTTAACAACACTAACACAGTTAATGCTGCTAGCATAAATGAAGTTAATGCTGTTGGGGTAAAAATAAGCATTGAACTTCCAGATGATCCAAATATACCTGAATTGGAAGATATTGTTTATTCAGATGATGATGAGGATGTTGGTGCAGAGGCTAACATGAACAATTTAGATGCATTTATGCCTGTCAGTCCTATTCCAACTACAAGAATACACAAAAATCATCTACTTGAACAAATTATTTAAGACTTGAATTCAGCACCTCAAACAAGAAGAATGACAAAGAATTTGGAAGAACATGGTTTGTTTAGTTCTGTTCAGCAAAGAACAAACCATAAAGACTTTCAAAATTGCTTGTTTGCTTGCTTTTTATCACAAGAAGAACCCAAAAAGGTATATCATGCATTGAAGGATCCAAGATGGGTAGAGGCTATGCAAGAAGAGCTTCTACAATTCAAGTTACAAGAAGTTTGGACTTTGGTGGAGTTACCAAATAGAAAAAGGGCTTTTAGGACTAAATGGGTTTTCAGGAATAAAAAGGATGAAAGATGAATTGTGATTTAAAATAAAGCCAGATTGGTTGCACAAGGGTACACACAAGAAGAATGGATTGACTATGATGAAGTCTTTGCCCCTGTTGCCAGAATTAAAGAAATTAAGCTATTCTTAGCCTATGCCTTATTTAAAGACTTTATGGTGTACCAGATAGATTTTAAGAGTGCTTTTCTTTATTGTAAGATTGAAGAGGAAGTCTATGTTTGTCAACCATCAGGATTTGAAGATCCAGACTTTCCTGACAGAGTATATAAAGTAGAAAAGGCACTTTATGGATTTCATTAAGCTCCCAGAGCTTGGTATGAAACCTTGTCAACTTATTTGTTGGACAATAGGTTCCAGAGAGGAAAAATAGACAAGACTTTGTTTATCAAAAGGGACTAAAGTGATAATCTGTTTGTTCAAGTGTATGTAGATGATATCATTTTTGGCTCTACAAAGAAGTCATTATGCACTTAGTTTGAGAAGATGATGCATAAGAAGTTTCAGATGAGTTCTATGGGTGAACTCACATTCTTCTTAGGACTGCAAGTAAAGCAGAAGAAGGATGGATTTTTATCAGTCAAGACAAGTATGTGAGTAAGATTTTGAAGAAATTTAGTTTTACTGATGTCAAGACAGCAAACACACCTATGGAAACTCAAAAGCCTCTGATCAAGGATGAAGATGGTGAAGAAGTAGATGTTTATTTATATAGATCAATGATTGGTTCATTGATGTATCTTACTTCTTTAAGACCTGATATTATGTTTGCAGTGTGTGCTTGTGCAAGATACCAAGTCAACCCAAAGATTTTACATCTTTATGCTGTAAAAAGGATCTTCAGGTACTTAAAAGGTCAATCAAAATTGGGCCTTTGGTATCCAAAAGATTCTCCTTTTGATTTGGTAGCATACACAGATAGTGATTATGCTGGAGCAAGCTTGGATATGAAGTCTACAACAAGAGGTTGTCAATTTCTTGGAAGTAGATTAATATCATGGCAGTGCAAGAAACAGACAGTGGTTGCAAATTCCACAATAGAAGTTGAATATGTGGCTGCTTTAAGTTGTTGTGGACAAGTGCTTTGGATTCAGAATTAATTACTTGATTATGGGTATAATTTCTTGCATTCCAAAATCTTTATTGATAATAACAGTACTATTTGCATAATTAAAAATCCTTTTTTTCATTAAAAAATAAAGCATATAGAGATTAGACATCACTTTATTCGGGATTGCAATAAAAAGAAGTTGATTCAAATGGTTAAAATCCATACTGACAAGAATGTTGCAGATTTATTTACAAAAGCTTTTGATGCAAGTAGATTTCAATATTTGATTGCTAGTATTGGAATGCTAAATCCTTAAAATCTTTTATCTCTTTATATTTTTGTAGAATTTTGTATGAATTAGTACTGTTATTCATGTCATTAAAAGTTTTTGTTGTTAAGTATAATTAGTGATGCTAGTTATACTTAATACTGGTAAGTTAATGCTATTAGTTATACTTAATATTGCTGGTATAATTAACATTATGAAAATAGTGAGAAAAAGAATTAAGAGAGTTGGTGAGAATAAAAACAGAAAGAGAGATGTGTGGAATAAAAACAGAAAGAGTGATTTGGTGAGTAAAAGAATTGAGAGAATTTGTGAGTTGAAAAACAGAAAGAGTGATTTGGTGAGTAAAAGAATTGAGAGAATTTGTGAGTTGAAAAACAGAAAGAGAGTTGTTTAAAAACAGAAAGAGAGAATTGTGAGTAAAAAGATTTGAGAGAAATAAAAAACAGATAGAGAGTTTTTGTGAGCTAAAATGTTAATTTGATGATGGAAAAGCTGATTAGAATGGAATTAGAGTTAATGATGGTGATTAAAAGTTAATGCTGCTATGCATAAACTTACAACTGCTGGTGAACGTTAATGCTGTTGAGGGTAGTTTCATAAATACTTCGATTAAGGGTTTCATTCACTTATTTAATCGATTTCATTCAATTATATACTCTCTAATCACAAACCCTAACTCAATTTCATCATTCATCATCAAAACCTAACACATTGACGACCCTATAGTTTGCTGATACTCATAATTTAGTCGCATTTTTGGCTAAACCTGCTAAAAGTAAAGGGTTTGAGTAGATAGTGGATTTTCTTAATGCACACACTATCAAGTATGCACTAATGGTTAATCCTACGATCTATACTTTATGTATTGAACAATTCTGGGCTACTGTCAAGGCAAAAACTATCAATAGGGAAGTACAGTTACAAGCCCTAGTGGATAGGAAGAAGATAATTGTTACTAAAGCATCTATTAGAAGTGACCTTCAACTGAATGATGAGGAAGGTATGGATTGCTTGCCAAATGCTACCATTTTTGAAGAACTTACAAGGATGGGGTATGAAAAACTTTCACAGAAGCTTACATTCTATAAGGCATTCTTTTCTCCTCAATGGAAATTCCTTATTCATACCATTTTGTAATGCCTAAGTGCTAAGACTACTGCATGGAATAAATTTAGTAGCACTATGGCTTCTGCAATTATCTGCTTAGCTACAAACCAGAAGTTCAAATTTTCAAAGTATATATTTGAAAGTATGGTGAAGAACTTAGATAATGCTGGTAAATTTTTGATGTATCCAAGGTTTGTACAAGTCTTTTTGGATAAACAACTTGAAGGGATGCAAAGTCATAAGAGAATTTATGTTACACCCTCTCACACTAAGAAGATTTTTGGAAACATGAGAAGGGTAGGGAAATGTTTTTCTGGAAGGGACACTCCTTTATTTCCAACAATGATGGTACAAGCTTAACAAGAACAGGGTGAAGGTTTAGAAATGCCCACTGATCCCCAACACACACCCACCAATATTCAACCATCAATATCTCAACCTAAAAAGAAACAAAAGCCTAGGAAACCAAAGAGAAAGGACACTGAGGTAACTCAACCTAGTGGTCCTACAACCAATGTTGCAGATAAGGCTGTCTATAAGGAGATGGATGACAGTTTGGAAAGGGTTTCCACTACTGCTACTAGCTTAGATGCAAAGCAGGACAGGGGTAACATCAATAAGACCCAATCCAAGGCAAAACCTAATGAACCAAGTTCCCCAGGAACTAGTTCAGGTAGTAGTCCCAGGTGCCAAGAAACCACGGGGGATACAATTGCTCAGACTAGGTCTGAGAATGTATCTAAACTTTCCAATGATCCACTGCTCGCAAGAGGCAACACACTTCGAAGTGGCGAGGATAGATTAAAACTTCAGGAATTGATGGAATTATGTACCAACTTGCAAAATAGGGTTCTTAACATGGAGAACACAAAGACCGCTCAAGCTCAGGAGATTACAAGTTTGAAACTGAGAGTCAAGAAGTTAGAAAAGAAAGGAGGATCAAGAACTCACAAGGTCAAAAGATTATACAAGGTTGGTAGATCTGCAAGAATAGTTTCCTCTGATGAAGCTAGTTTAGGTGATCAAGAGGATACATCTAATAGGGGAGGAAAATTGATGATCTTGATAAATATGCAGAGATTATATTGGTTCATGAAACTCAGGAGAGGTATGGTAATGAAGAAATGTTTGATACAAATGTTCTAGATGGTGATGAGGTGTTAGCAGAACCAAAAGTTACTATTAAAGATGTGAATTTAAGTGTTGATGAAGTCACTTTGGCTTAAGCACTTGCAGCTTTGAAAAGTGCAAAAGTTTAGGGAAAAGCCAATGTTATAGAAGAGCTAAGTGAATCAATAACAACAACACCAACACTTATAACAACAACTACTGCTACAACAATTACAACTATTAGCACAAGACCCAGAGCTAAAGGGCTTGTTATTCATGAAGAGGAGCAAGCAACTACACCAACAGTTTCTTCACTACAACTATCACAACTCAAGGTTCAGGATAAGGGTAAAGGTAAAATGGAAGAACCTGAGAAGCATATGAAGAAGAAAGAACTAATCAGGCTTGATAAAGAAATTGCTTCAAAGTTACAAGCTGAATTTGATGAGGAAGTATGACTTGCAAGAGAGAAAGCTGAAAAAGAAGAAGAAGAAGAAGCCAACATTATTGCATGGGATAATGTACAAGCAATGATAGATGCTGATTATCAAATGGCTCAACAAATGCAAGCATAAGAACAAGAGGAGTTGAGTATTAAAGAGAAGTCAAAGTTGTTTGTACAACTCTTAGAAGCAAGAAAGAAACACTTTGCAGCAATGAGAGCTCAAGAAGAGAGGAACAAACCACCAACTAAAGCTCAAAAGAGAAAAACAATGTCTACTTATCTAAAAAACATGGCTAGATACAAGCACAATCAGTTGAAGAACAAAAGCGTTGATGATATTCAGAAGTTATTTGACAAAGCTATGAAGAGGGTAAACACATTTGTAGACATGGATACAAAATTGGTGGAAGCCAGTGAAGTAAGAGCAAAAGGTAGTGAAGTAAGAGGCTAAAGCAGAGATAGCACAAAAGAGCAGTTCAAAGAAAGCAGGCACTGAGCTGGAACAAGAAAGTATTAAAAAGTAAAAATTGGAAGAGGATAAAGAAATAGCAGAGCTAATAGAAGTTGCTCCTGATAAAGAGGAAGTAGCAATTGATGCTCTTCCTTTGGCACCTAAGCCTCCAAGCATTGTTGACTAGAAAATCCATAAAGAAAGGAAGAAGACCTATTACCAGATAATCAGGGCTGATGGAAGTTTAAAGATGTACTTAGTCTTCAGTCATATGCTCAAAAGCTTTGACAGGGAAGATTTGGAAACCCTGTGGAAATTGGTAAAAGTTAAGCATGGATCAACAAGGCTAGAGGAGGGATATAAGATAGTGCTATGGGGTGATCTAAAGACAATGTTTGATCCATATGTTGAAGATCAAGTATGGAGGAATCAACAAGATTACAGAGTAATAGATTGGAAGCTATGTGATTCATGTGGAGTACATTCATTGAGGAAGCTAAATGTGCACATTTAGATGCTGGTAGAAAAGAGATATCCCCTTACACCTGCTACAATCATAGATATGCTAAATAGGAAGCTGCAAGCTCATCATTGGAATGAAATGTGTTATCAGCTTCTTAAGCTCATTACAAAATAGCTCAAGAATCAATGAAGTGTTTGAAAGCATCCTCCTGGTGATTAATGAAGCTTTGAATGAAGAAACTTGAGATTTTGAAGGAGAATATCAAGTTTAAGGGAGGATTGTTGGGATTAAAAGACTTCTTGATGATCTTAGAGTTACTGCTGATAAGGTTTGTGTTACTACTGCTAGCATAAAGTTAGTGTTGTTCATTAACATTAATGAACAATATGCTAAGTAGTTAGTACTGCTAGTGTAACTTAGTTACTACTACTAGTGTAACTTAGTCTTGCTAGTTACTACTGCTAGTATATGTTTGTACTGCTAGAGAAAAGTTAGTACTGCTGGAGAAGATTAAAAAAAATATTCTAAGTAGTTACTACTGCTTGTACACAGTTAATGCTGCTGGTGTATAAGTTACTAATGTCATTGTTCAGAGTTAATGCTGCTAGTACAAAGTTACAACTGCTGAAAAGATTAAGACTGCTAGAAGATTTTCAACTATTAGAGAAAGGATAAAGACTACTAAGAGAAAAGATAAAGATTGATTGGAGATCAAGATTACTTAGTTGATAAGGATTGTTATTTATAGAATAGATCTTTGAGAATATTCTAAGTTTTAGGAATATATTGTAAATCGACTAGGACTCCTTGGTGTATAAAAGGAGGTCCTAGGGCATAGAGTTTGATATCTTTTGTTTTGATATCGTTATAGCTTCAAGGTTTTGTAACCCTAATACTAGTTAGCGTATTCATACTAATATATTGAAGCTTTGTTTGTTAATCTGTGTGTTCATAAGAATTAGTGTTCTATTGCATATTCTTCTTATTGATCAAAGATTAGATTCCGCATAATCTTTGATATATTTTACAAAGTTTTTATCATAGTTGTGTAGGATTTATCTTGCATAACTAAACCTTACACAAGCTAAGGAATTCAAGATCCATTCAAGTGGGATCAACAAAATTAACAATCTGACTCAAGAGATCTTAGTAGGGCCTGCTTTCAATCTGCTCAAGGGCTCATGCAAAAGCTTTGTCGAACTTGAATATCATTTCAAAGAGTGTTACAAAGCTGTCAATGATCGACTTGATTGGCATAATCCAGAAGGGCGTAGATATCCGTTTGATCTTAGCAAGCCACTTCCGTTGATTGAAGATCGATGATGTCAAGTAGTTCCTACTGTCTATTTCATCAACAACGATCTCGAGTATCTAAAAGGTAGAAGTTCAAGTAGCCAATATGTGACTTCTACAACAAGAACCAAGGCTGCTAAGTACGACAATATTGAAGGCATAGAAGACATGGTTCCAACATTATGAAGTCTATTGAAAGTAGTATACAACAAACATGCTGGCTGGGGTACATATCACTAGGGTCCGAAATGACAAAGATTCTATGCATACGCATGCCACATGAAATCTCCACATGATGTCTACTCTAAAAGAAGAATTATTACGGTAACCAGTGTTAAAGTTATGAGGTGGTATGATTATGGGTATTTGGAAGAGATTGTTGTTCGAAGAGATGATAAAAGTTCAAGGAAGGAGACTTCCCAAGACTTAATCTGTATGATATTGAAGATATGCTACTTCTCTTAGTCCAGAAGAAACTATCCAATCTTGATGTGGATGATCGATATGACTTAGGTGTGGCATTGAGAATGTTTACCAGACAAATTGTCATTCTTCACCGTGTCCAAGACCTTCAGCTGGGAGTTGAAAGCTATCAGAAGAAACTTAATATCACCAGACCAGAGACAACCAGATCTAACATCTCCAAACTAACCCCATACACTTCACACAAAAACCCTCAAGGAATCATTTATCAAGACAAGTACAAAAGAAACAGGTTGATGCGCTCGGATAAACTATACAAATTCTGTGACGGGACACTCTCATTTGTCAGATGTGTGCTTCATGATATTGCTTCTAACTTGGAGATGGATTACCTGCCAAAAAGATATTAAAGTAACTTGGAAATGAAAAGGTCCCGCATCATGGTCAAGTCGATTGATAAGCTGCTCTTTGAAAGGAGGTTGGTGCATAATTTGGAGAAGTTTGTTCGTGGACGTGACTACGGGAATGATCTAAGGCTGCTTGAACGGACAATATGACCATGTCATATCTTGCCCTTCCATATTTCACGTCAATTTTCTGTAATTTAATAATCATGTGAATATGTATCTATAAGTAGTGTAGACTAGTATTATGTATATATAGTGTTTGAGTATGAATTTTCTAGAATTTCTTAGTAAATTCAAAATCTTTCAAATTATCGTACTCAAAAACCATATAACTTCCCTCAAAAATTGAGGGGGAGCATTAATATGTTCATATTGAGGCTTGTTAATAATTGGATATTCTTCCCCGAAAGCAGTTATATTTGAATCAATTGATATCCAAAATATCAAGAGACTTAATATTTTTGATAAGGACAGAGAATGTGATTAAAATATATGGATAAAAATGTGATTTTTGAGATCTCAAGTGTACGCATTCCCACATATGTGCTAAACTCTTTTGATTAATCGATGCACATATAAAGGGGGAGAAAATGGTTACGTGATTGGCTGTTACGTGGAAATACTAAAAGACTGACCATTTATATTACTGCATTGGAGTTATAAGGTGGTTAAGTTTAGGTATTCATTCCCATGATCCAGCTAGAACTGGAGGGATCTACCCAGGGATATTCCACTAGATAGTGTAGTAGTCCTTAGGTATGAAAAAAGGAGTAAAAGTAAGATAAGGGAAAAGTGCCAACTGAGATGAAGCTAGTACTGGAACAAACCCAACAAGGTACTAGTTATGAAGTCTCGATAAGCGCTAAAGGGGTTGAAGAATTAAAAAGAAAAGTTAAGATAAAGGGTGAAAAGAAAGAAGCCCTCCTTACACTTAGGCAAAAACTGGGTCAATACATCTGCTGTCAAGAATTACAAAGATGCTTGCTGACATTGAAGACTAACATCATGGACCTAGTGATCCAATGCACAACCCTCCCTAGCCACTCAGAATCTCTAAAAAGATTTCTGTTTCATTTCTCATGGAGATTACACGCATTTCTATCAACTTTCTCACTCTGAGTTAGTTGGTATTGAAAAGGTGGCAGTCTGCTTCAGCCTCCGATCACTAAAACCAAAGCGTACTATTGAGTCTAGAGCCAAAAGAGATCATCCATAAATCTCATTAGGACACTTATCTAAATTATGCTTGCTAAGTCACACAATGTGAATAACAAGAAATATATAAAGAGTCCTACGCATTATCCTTGTGATTTTGGCAGAACATTCGAGTGATACTTAAGTATTCACAGTGAAGATGGAAATCCTGCTTGAGCCAGCATTAAACAAGCTCATGGTAGGTGACTTGTGCGATTCTATATGAATCAAACTTGTGACAACTGGAAAGAAATGATGGTGAGATTCTATATGAATCAAACTTGTTCCAGGAAATGAATTGACGATTGATGAACTTTGAAATGCTTAAAACTCTTGATGTGTCGCAAAAAACACTTAAGCAAGTGACATGTTGATTGATTTTCAAATCAATTTTTATTTTAATCGGTGAGATAGTAACTCACTGGTTCACTCATACCGTGCTGTCTGCTTTGAGACGTTCCGGTAATGAGAACGGCTAGTACAGCTGCGAAACCCTGTCAAGAAGATTCTTCAGAATTCTATCTGATCACAGGCAGTGTTTATACTGATCAACGGGGAACCGTGGTTATTGCAACCATATTCGATGAAGTGACAAAGACACTTTCATCCATATTTGTTAATTGTTACTAACCTAAACCTGTAGGTATTCCTGATGATGGCAGCGGCTAGATGTAGATGAGTCAGATTCATAGCCGCATGCTCATACTCGACCAACATTTATAAAGACTTTATGAAAGCTCAAGTACATGTTTTAATACTTTCGCTACTCTGATACTATATGTCCTTCTTGAAGCGTCAAAGTATTAAAGATAAAGAACTTCAAGATAGACACATCCTTAAAGCTTTCAAGTTATCATATCAAGAAAAGTATGAGCATGTCGGTCCAAAGTCACAAGGTCACAAGATCACAAGATGGAAAGATTACAACACGATGTAATGAGTTTATGCTTGGTTGATGATCTCAAGAAGCTAAAGATCACATTCAAGTCAAGTTCAAACTATCAAGCCAAAGCCTAAAGTCAAAGATCACTACCACATATCACAAGTTCATGATTGAAGTTTAAAGACTACGAGCTTAAGACAAAAGATAAGTATAGTATGCTAGGATTAAATTTTTATAACATGGAGTGACCTCCCTTAGGGGGAGATTGTTAAGAATACAAAAGTATCAGTCACTTCCATAATTATTGTATGTAGGGCTCATAGTATAATTGATAGAACTTAAGTAAGATAGTAAGGCCCAAGGCCCATGGTAAGCCCATCGAGCATACCATGGCCGACCATAGTCATTGTATTTATACCCCTCTCCATGTCATAGAGAGGGTTGGTTGTTCACTTTTCTTAATCTAATTTTGTTCATTTTCCTTTCTCTCTCTAGAAGTGTTCATCCTATCTTTCTCTCTCTAGTTCTTCATTCTTTTATGTGCAAGATTAGATAATCTAATATTCTAAAGTTTTGAAAGAAGCTCTATGCTGCTTTCCTTTTTTACATGCCGAACATAGTTTATCCATTGAATAAATAAGTAAAGGAAGGCAAAGAACTTTGTTTTGTTTAGCAAGTTTATTAATATTTTTGAAATTAAGATGTGATAGCCTTTTGTGCCATAGTCAGTTCACACTTTCTGAGGCTTTGGCAAAGAAGTAGGCTCCATTTGAAGTCAGTGATGACATGCCAAGAACATATACATCATTTCTCCTTAGGGCTATCAATATAATTTCTTTGTTAGAATTAAATATTTTCCCTTACTTATCATCAAATTGAATAATATATTTAGCATCACAGAGTTAACTGATGCTATTTAGATTATATTTTAGACCATTTACAAAAGCTACTTTAGAGAAAACTATACCACCACAGTTTATTGAATCATATCCCTTAATAATGCAAGATGAGTTATCACCAAATACTACCTTAGGACTTAGTTTCTCCACATATTTGTGCAGATAACTCTTGACACCAGTCATACTCCTTGAGTATCCACTGTCTAGGTACCAAATGGGCTCGCGATGTGTTTCTGCACAAATAATAAACTTGGTTAGTTTCTCTTGTGAACTCACCTCTTTGTGGTCTCTCTGGCTTTAGTAGCCAGAATTTTCTCACCTCTCTTGAAGTGCTCAAAATCATTATGGTTAGTGGTTGAGTGCACATTACTTCTACAACTAGTGTAGGTCACACCAATAGAGGACTTACTAGACTGAGATGACTCAACTAGTACTCTTCCTCTGACAAGAATGACATGATTGTATCCTCAGGTAAAATGCTTATAACTTACACATATTGCACACTCAGGATAATTGCGACAATCATCAGGACGATGGTCGTTAAAGCCACAGTGAGTGCATGATGGGTAAGGCCTTTCCTTATCTTTCAGGACCTGTTTAGAAGGTGAAGCATACTGATATGACGGTGCCTTGTAGTTTTCACTATTTTCAGTGATGCAACATACATATTGTGATTTGAGGTCCTATGATCCTCACTTTTGCATTTCATGTAGTAGAGAATTCTATAACAATCATCAGTTGAATGATTGGTATAATGACAAAGTTCACATTTTAGCTTAGGTTTTTGAAGAAGTTTTAGTCTGACTGATTTGGATTAGTCAGTGTTGATCCCAATAGAATAGATCTTTAATTCCTTAGCTTGTAAAAGGTAAAGTTATGCAAGATAAATCTAAAACAACTATAGTAGAAACTTTGATTGTAAATATCAAAGACTATGCGGAATCTAGTCAATGATACTAAGAAGAATTACAATGAAACAGTAATAAACAAGATCAATAACAAACAGTTTACAAAACTTTCAGCCTTAATATAAAACGGACACTCTTAATAGTGTTAGGGTTTACAAAACCTTGAAGCTATGAATAACACTTTTCTAGATATGATTTGATATGATTTTTGGTACATCAAACTCTATACCCTAGGACCTCCTTTTATACACCAAGGAGTCCTAACAAGCTTACAATATTTTCCTAAGTTATCATAATCTTCTAAACAAATAACTTATATAAATCTTTTACATAAATATCTCATACTTATCCTGTAAGTAATCTTGATAAACAATCTTCATCTTTATCCTTTTCTCTTGTCTTTATCCTTTTGACAGTAGAAACTTTTCTAGCAGTTGTAATCTTTCAGCAGTTGTAACCAGCAGCATTAACTTTTATACCAACAGCACTAACTGTATAAAAGCAGTAGTAACTACTTAGAATATTTTCTTCATTCTTCATTAGCAGTACTAAGTTACACTAGCAGTACTAACTTTATGCTAACAGTTGTAACTTTACTCAAGCAGTACTAACATATACTAGCAGTACTAAGTTACACTAACAGTAGTAACTTATATACTAGCAGTATTAACAACTTAGTAGTATTTCTTCTAAGTCTCTAAGCAGTCTTAACTTCCATTAGGAGTAGTAATATATACTAGCAGTAGCAACTAAGAGTACTAACTACTTAGCATATTTTTCACTAATATCACTAACAGTACTAAGTTATGCTTAACAGCAGTAACTCTAACCTTAGCAGCAATATCTTCCAAACAGCTTCAAAAAGTCTTTTAATCCTAACAATCCTCCCCTAAACTTGATGTTCATCTTCTGAATCTTCAAGTTTCTTGATTAAAAGCTTTATCTTTACTAGGAGGATGCATTCAAACACTTCCAGGATTCTTGTGTTGTTTTATCATGAGCTTAAGAAGTTGATAGCACATTTTATTCCAATGGTCAGCTTGAAGCTTCTTGTTGAGCATTTCTGTGATTATTGCAGGTGTGAGAGGATATCTCGTTTCTACCAGCATAAAGATATGCATATTCTGAAATCTCACAAAATGTACTCCACTTGAAGAAAATAGCTTCCAAACTGTCACTTTGTGTCCTTGTAGATTCCTCCATACTTTACTTTCTACATAAGGTTTAAACATCACTTTCAAATCTCCCCATAACACTCTCTCATACCCCTCTTCTAGCCTTGTTAACCCATGCTTAGCTTTAACCAACTTCCAGAGAGTTTCCTAGTCTTCTCTGTCATTATTCTGAAGCATCTGAATCATTGATAAGTACCTATTTGAACTTCCATCAGCTCTTATGATTTGAAAGTATCATATCTTTCCGTCTTTGATGATTTTACAGTCAACAATGATTGGAGGCTTAGTGGCTAGAGGTATAGCATCAATTGCTACCTCATCATCAGGAACTATCTCCATATGCTTTTTCATCTCTGCTTCATCATCTACTTCAGCTTCTACATTCTCATATAACTTCTGCTTCTTTAAATTTTTAGATTCAAGTTCTTCTCCTACTCTTTTAGAACTTCCTTCTGTTCTTGTCTCACTGCCTTTCACTAACTCTGTATCCATGTCTACAAATGTGTTTAATATTTTCATTTCTTTGTCAAATAACATCTGAATATCCTCAAAGCTTTTGATCTTTAATTGATTATGCTTGTATACAGCCATGTTATTTAGATAAGTAGACATTGTATTTCTCTTTTGAGCCTTAGTTGGTGGTTTTATTCTCTGCTCTTCTGCTCTAAGTCTTATAAAATTCTTCTTCCTTTTATTCATGAGCTCCACAAACAATCTTGACTTTTCTTTAATAGTCAATTCTCCTTGCTCTTCTGCCTGTAATCTTGCAGCTAGCTCATAATTTGCATCCATCATAGCTTGAACATTATCCCATTCAGCAATGTTTGCATCTTCTTTTCTTTTTCTTGTAAGTTTCTCTTCTTCTTCCAATTCAACATCTAATTGAGCTTGAAGTTTTTGAGCAACCTCCTTATCAAATATAATCTGATCTTTCTTCTTTAAAGGTTTTTTAGGCTCAACCATTTTTTCCTTGCCTTTGTCTTTAGCTTGTGGAAGTTATGAAGGTTGTGAAGGTGATGTTGTTGTTGTAAATTCACTTGGCTCTTGAACAATAACCCCTCTAGCCTTGGGTCTTATAACAGCAGTTGTAACAGCCTTGGGTTTAGCTGCTTTGATTTCTATTAAGGTCTGAGCCAGAGTCAACTCATCAACAATTGTTGTTGTAGTAGTAACTACTTCACCAGCAGTAGTAACTAGATTAGCAGTACTAACATCCTTTTCAGCTATATCAACCTCCTTTTCAGCCATATCAACCTCTTTCTCTGCCATATCTTGTTCATTATCAAGAACACCAGTATCAAACATCAAATTATCATCATACCTCCCTTGAGTCTCATTAACTAATGTAACCTCTGTATCTTAGTCAATTTCATTAATTTTCCTACCATGTTTGGATGCATCCTCTTGATCACCCAAACCATCATCTTCAGAGGAAACAACTTGTGCAGATCTACCAATCTGGAATAATCTTTTCATCCCTGGAGGTTTTGATTTCCTTTTTCCTTCTAGCTTCTTGACTTTCTTTTTCAATTCAGTAATCTCTGCAGCTTGAGAGGTCTTTGTGTTCTCTAAGTCAAGAACTCTTTATGATAAGCTAGTACAAAGTTACACCAATTCATTTAGTTTTAGTCTATCCCCACCGCTAAGTAGTGGATCATTGGAATGTGTAGGTACACTTTCCACATTTTCAGTTTCATCAGTTATAGGTTCTGTAGGACCACTAAGTTGAGGATCCTCAGTGTCTTTCCTCTGTTTCCTCTAGACTGTTTCTTCTGGGGTTTAGATGTTGATGGTTGAGTAGTAGTGGGTGTATGATGGGAAGCAGTTGGTATCTCTAAACCTTCACCTACTTGTTCTTGTGCTTGAACAATCATGGTTGGAAATAAAGGTGTGTCCCTACCAGAAAAGTCTTGTCCCTACCTCTTCATGTTAACAAAGACCTTCTTAGTGTAAGAAGGTATAACATAAATCTTTTTATGTTTAGACATTCCTTCAACTTGTTTATCCAGGAACACTTGCACAAACCTTGGATATATTAGAAACTTAACCCCACCCTCCAAGTTCTTCACCATATTATCAAAAATGTAGTTGGAAAAGTTGAATTTTTGGTTTGTGGCAAGACAGATGACAGCAGAGGCCATAGTGCTACTAAATTCATTCCAAGAAGTAGTCTTAGCACTAAGGCATTGCAGAATTGTATGGATAAGAAATTTCCATTAAGGTGAAAAGAAAGCTATCTCGCGGATTCTCATCCTTGAATTTATTTATATCATATATATATATACGTTTTAAGGAGTAAGTTTCAACGGATCAACATTCAATACCATTTTCATCAGCAAGTTGAAGATCTCTTCTTATACTTGTCTCAGTGATGATCACCTTCTTCTTATCTACTAAGGCTTGAATCTGCACTTCTCCATTAACAGTTTACACCTTTGCAGTAGTCCAGAATTTCTCAATACATGCCGTATAGAATGTGGGATTAACCGTTAACGCATATTTGATAGGATGTGTGTTCAAAAAATCCACAATTTGCTCGAATCCATCACTTTCAGTGGGTTTATCTAAGAATGCGACCATGTTGTGTGAACTAGCGAACTTTAGGGCAGCCATTGATGTTGGGTTTTGATGATTAACAATGAAATTGAGTTAGGGTTTATGATTAAAGGGTATAACAAAGATTGAAATTGATTAAGAAATTAAAAGAAACCCTCAATCGAAGTATTTATGAAATCACCCTCAACACCATTAACTTGAACTAGCAGTACTAAGTTAAGCCTAACAACATTAACCAACCCAGCAGTAGTAACCCAGCAGTAGTAACCCAGCAGTAGTAAGTTATGCCTGGCAGTATTAACTTAACCAGCAGTAGTAAGTTTATGCCTAACAACATTAACTAACACTGGCAATAGTAAGTGTATGCCTAGCAACATTAACTGGGTCACCAGCATTAACTCCAATTTTGTTCCAAAAAGCATTTCTATCATCAATTTTGATTCTCACTATATCTCTCAATTCTTTTTCTCACTAAATCACTCTGTCTGTTTTTATGTCACATATCTCTCTTTCTATTTTTATTCTCACCAATTTCTCTCATTTCTTTTAGCTCACACAGTCACTCTTTCTATTTTTGTTTCACACATCTCTCTTTCTGTTTTCAGCTCACTATTTATCTTAATTCTTTTACTCACCAATTCATTCTATCTGTTTTTTGTTTCACACATCTCTCTTTTTGTTTTTCATTCTCACCAATTTCTCTCATTTCTTTTTCTCACTAATTCACTCTATCTATTTTTATTTTCACACATCTCTCTTTCTGTTTTTATGCTCACCAATTTCTCTCATTTCTTTTAACTCATAATTCTCTCTGTCTGTTTTTGATTTCTCTCAATTCTTTTAAGCTTACTTTTTCTCTCTTTCTGTTTTTGCTTTCTCTCAATGCTCATAGTATTAATTATAACAAACAGTAGTAAGTATAACTAATAGCATTAACATAGCAGTATTAAGTATAACTAGCAGCACTAATTATACTTACCAGTAGAAAGTTGGCCCAACATAATGTACCCATAAATTATAAAGGAAAATTGTTGCAGCTCGTGCAACTATTAAATTTCAAAATCAACATCAAGTTAATTATACACATAAACATCATAGATTAGGTATTGTTATACATCCCACTACTTATAAACTACATAAAAGATTAACAAAAGTTTCAGAAACACTAGGTCAACAGATATGAACAAAAGCTTCACTAAATACGGTGGCAACCAACACATGCTAATGCTAAACCATCTTCCTTTTGCCTTTACTAGTACCTTCTTGACTTGCAGCAACATGTTGGTTGGCATTATTTATACAAAAATCCTTTTGCATAATTTGTTGCCAAGTTCTTAACGAT